>KZ061898.1:200733-277597 GCA_002091835.1 Anopheles maculatus
GGGGGGGGGGGAGGAGAGGGGTGGGAGGGGGAGGGTGTACGCCATAAAAACCGAGCGTAGGATATCCAATGGACGCAACTTATAAAGCTTATATTTAATGTTTACCTCTTGTGTGTACAATTTCGTTCCACCTTGTGTGTGTTTTAGATGAAGTTAAGAATTTACTGTTTGATTAATTTTGAGTTTGAGAATTCGCGACTTTAGGCAATTCGTAAAAGGAACATAAGAAGAACATTAGAATCCTTCCAAGTACTAACTTCTCGTTGAATTGTTTATAATCGTAGCTGGATAGTATGTCCTTCGTACGGAGAAGCGATCCGAACGAGACTTGATGTCCGGATATTTCGTACGAGATCCGAACCTGGAAGCTGGAGTTGGAGAGACCTCTCCTGTATCACTACTGATGTCTTCGCTTAGTAATATGAGCTCCTGTAAGCGTTTCTAGAACTGACTATTTAGCTGACGCATCAAATCAAGGAAGTCAGAAATGGCACCTGAGACCTCACGTGGTTATAGTGCCCAGAGAAGAAAGAAAATCTCCCCTAAGAGTGATTCAAGCGTGCCATCTATTAACCTGACGCTTGTAATCTTCAAGATACAGACCTTCGCAGTACTAGAGTGATTCTAGAGTACGATTTTAGGAACAAGTGAAGCCGAGTTGCATCGGGACGTCCAAGAGAACCTTTAAAATCGAATCAAATAAATAACTCTGGATATTAAGGACGCAGCGGTATCATCTAGAATGATAGATTGGAGAAGTTCTTGCAGAAAAATAAACGATGTTTTACGAAATCTTAGGTCTTGGACGGCCCGGTGGTGATGCGACAGCGGCGTCGGTCTTCACACGGCAGGACCGGGGTTCAAGTCTCATCTGGGCCGTTCCCCCATAGTGAGGATTGACTAACCAACTATGCGGTATCAATTAGTCTAGTAAGCCAGAAATGGCAGGCATGACCAAGAGGTCGTTAGGCCAAGAAAGAAGAAAGATCTAAGATGAAGTCTTCCATGTGATAATGATTTAAGAAATGTGTAGCTAAGTTGCTTGAGAAAAATATATTTATCTGTCAACTCACCTCAGCAGCAAATAAAAGACTTTATTGAGCCAATTTCTATCGGAGGGTCTTGTACGATCTTTATGTATCCCAGATTGAATACTGATTGATTACTGATTACCAACTAATCCCTTAGGCTAAATATGGCTAGCATCCGGTGTTATGTCAGGTACCTTAACTCTCGCTGTAGATTCACATCGCAAGAGTGCTGAAACGTACAGTATCGCGTACAATGCATCTCTGCTTGGTGTTTGAATTAAAATATTTCTTCCTCGACGTGTCTTACGCACAGTTGTTAACAATTAACGTCATTTTTCAGGCCCTTGTTTTGGATTTGAAACTCATCAGAGAGTTGATAGTTCATAATGTCTTTTAAATAGTTGTAAAAGCCTGTATTAATCTGTATTAATTACTTTGTTTCAACCTTTTACGCCTCCGTTTGTGTTATCTTCAAGGCACTGAAGTGGCGAATATCGTCACCAACGGCCCGGTGGTGATGCGACAGCGGCGTCGGTCTTCACACGGCAGGACCGGGGTTCAAGTCTCATCTGGGCCGTTCCCCCATAGTGAGGATTGACTAACCAACTATGCGGTATCAATTAGTCTAGTAAGCCAGAAATGGCAGGCATGAACTTAAGAGGTCGTTAGGCCATGAAAGAAGAAGAAGAAGAAGAGAGGTCTTGGACGGAGTGATAGAATCGCATTCAGAAGCGATTTCTTGATACTTCGCAGCGGTTGGCGTTCCTAGAGAATGTAACAACCCAATTTGCTTATCCCCAAAACTAGAAATGAGACATTCAAATACTCTAGCTATAATTCTCACGCTCCATTTCTCCAATCTCTTTAAAAGACGGGTTTGTGGCGTAGCAGAGCGAGCGAATCTGCTTTAAAACAGGCAATTTCCCTAACGCGCCTCGGTGTAGCAAAAGAGTGGAGTTCCTGATGTTTCCCTTGCCGTCCTGTTTGTTCCCTAGCTGCTCCCATCCCCAAAGCAAGCCAACCGCAAGGGCATACGGAATGCAATGACTACAGATTAGTTCCTGACGCTTTACAGGGCTGCGTACACGATCCATCCGCGCGGTGAAATTGCCCGCGGGGAAATTAACTCGCGGCACGGCAAAAGAAAGTGCAAAAGCGACTACCAACCGCCTGCTGGTGGAACGCGCAACAGTCCCACCGGTTCCACTTCCTGAGACGATACTAATTTCAGCGTACCCAAGGATGATGAGGAACAGCAAGAAACCAGCGAGAGAAGAACAAACAGATAGAAAGCAAAAGTAAAACAGTGTTGACGTAAGTTTCTATTCCGTCCCGGGATTTGTGTTTTTTTCTGTTCCAGACAGTTGAAGCGGTTCTTGATCGGTTGCTTCAAATCATCACTTCCGGTTTTTGGGATGCCCGGCAATCCGACGGACACCAGCAATACCAAGGACACACCTAATGAGCCTTCGGGGCAGGGACAAAAAAAAAAGAAGGATAAAGACAAAGCTCACCACCACCGGAAAAATGCTGCTGACAGGCCCGGAGGGACCGAACGGCGAAAGCCCACGAGATCTCTGTAGCCCGTTTGTCTAGGAAATTCGCAAGCAAGCGAGAACAACCCGTCGGAATTATAAGCGAAAATATAGTTTGCTCTCCGACTCGGTAGGAACCAATCCCTTTGGGAGGGAAATGGATGGTTCGTACGGTTGTAACGCAATCTTTCAAAGTAAGACCGAATAAGACGGGTCTTTGGTGTCCTTAAGGTTTTGTTCGGGTCCTAGTTTTATGGGTGCGTGTGTATTGGTTTACATAAGCACCGGGAATCATTTTGCCAGAGGTCAGCTGGATTGCTCAAATTTAAATTGCTGCAATTTTTAGTTCCTATACTCCATTTTGTATATTTATTATCCCTTTTTGTCTTTCATCTTGGAGGTTTGCTTTAAGTATGCCATCAGTCAACACTTCGTAGATCCCTAATATTGCTCGGAGACTAGGGACTGTGCGTAAATAAACAAATACTGAAAAATAATAATAAACTCGTAAGTGTTGGAGTTATTCTTTTTTCTGCGAGAGAAGAAATCGGCTTGCCGTCCAGCCTGCTAGTTCCCTGTTGCGATCCACATCGGAAATGGAGCGATACTGTCGAACGGTTCGAAACGGTTCAGTGTTCCGGTTCGGCGGACTATTCGGTTACCATCTGCCGAGCGTTTGCGCTGAGCGAATGACTGTAAAGCTCCGACAAGGATGTCGGATCCCGAAGAGAATAAAACAGGGTGAGAGAATGAATGTCTCAGCAAGAGAGCGAGAGCAAGAGCGAGGGAGAGAAAAACAACGCAGGATAAGCGTTCTCGTTTTGGCACGCGGGTACTCACCAGAACACCAACAAGGATAGAGCGAGAGCGAGTTCAAAACTAGGACGAATCGCTGGCGAAACGAGGGACTCTCGTATGGCGTGCCAAGGAAAAATGTCCTTTCGAGTTTCGTCGATTCTTGAGGCAAGTGTAGCCGACCCACAAACCACGGCGCTGTATGTGGAAGGAATTGGCTGTGATACCGAGCAACAAATGGCGCTAGCTATCGTAAGGATATTTCTTGTAACTGTTATACAGATGAATTTCATCGTAGCGTTACGGTTACAATGGAAGAATGCGCCTGAGAGCTTTTTGAGTGTAACGCTTCGTTACGAAATCATGGTGGGAGATCGACATGGTCACGTTCTCACCGGAGAGTGCGTGGAGAGCGAAATGTTTCGATGCAGTAATTTGCGCAGCTTCAAGATCGTTTGAAACATATACGTAACGAAGCGATACACACAAAAAGGTCTCTGGCGCATTCTTCCGAAAGACGTGTTGTAGCTCTTGGATTAGTTTCGGAGTGTTGGTAATATTTTCAAACATGACTTCCGCTTTCGCACACCTCCGTTCTATACGTTTGGAAGGCTTCACCGTGCCCATAGTCACTAGTCTCTGGAGCCGCACGTACGCTACCGGTCGGCGATTCTGAGCAGTCAAAATTCTAGCGCTACACGGCACACATTGCAGGTTTGTTTTGGTTGTGCCAGTCGGTATTATTGATTGGCGTGCACTACAATGGAGTACGTGTTTGATGTGTTCTTCGACGAGTGCTTCAACAAGATGGAGCGCTGCGGGCTGATGTCGCGTGCCGGTCGGCGCGACATCATCAGCCATCTGAACTCGGTCATATCCGGGTGCATCCAGGGTCGGCAAACCGCGTCCACGCAGCTAGCCGTCGGGTTGGCTGTCACGTCCGCGATCGATTACCACAACCGGATGAAGGGCGACAACTATCAGGTGTGCCTGATGGGCAAGTACCACAACGTCCTGTACATCGCGCTTCGCATCACCTGGGACTGGGGGCTGGAGGATTCGGCCATCGTGCGGAATCTGCTGGACGAAATCTTCAGGTGTGAGAAAACGTTCGAGCGGCTGTTTCTGGGCGCACTGTTTGGGTGCAATGCGCCCCACTTTATCGCCGGCTGGAAGAGCGACTTTAACGATCAGGATGAGAATCTGCGTGCGGTGGTGTTCTTTCTGCATCACTCGGCGAAAGCACGGGCAGTCTATCCTACGTACTCGTACGCGTACCAGTGCTTGCGTCAAACGAAGTAAGTCCATCTGATCTGTGGGCGGGCGTTGGTGTACTGTAATGCTACGGATTCTTTTACCCGGTAGGTTCATCGACGTACCCATCGAGTCTTGCGGCAAAGCGTCACCATTGCGTGTTGCACTGCAAGCATCCGCACCGGACATTGTGCTGATATTGCTGCGCCACGGTGCTAATCCCTGTCCGGACGATGGGGGCGCCAGTCCGGTGCTTAGTTTGCTGGAGAAGCTGGCCGACTGTGAGAACCATTGCTATCCGTTCCAGCTCGTGTCCTGCTTGAAGTTGCTGCTGCGCACGATCGTTATGGTGGAGTTACCGTACAAGCCGCACGTGTACGCCGTACGGAAGGAGATGTTCGACAGCAAGTACACGGCACTGTTGGAGGATGGTTTACTACCGCCGGACCAGGTGTACGGTATACCCTCGCTGAAGCATATGAGCCGCTGCACCATACGCGAGTCATTGCGGGAAAACTTTCAGCTGCCCGGTAGCATTGTGAAGCTGCCGCTTCCACGTAAACTTCAGAAATATATAGATTTGCTTGACTGATTGACACTTACTTGTACGTGGTTTCGCTGATGTTGATGTGCCCGGGGACGCCCGTCGTCTCCGTTCGGCTGGTTAGGTTGACGGTGTTGCCAAACAAACAGTAGCGAGGCATCCGATTACCGATCACACCGGTCACTACCTCCCCAGAATGGATTCCAATGGTGATTTTCTACAAAATGGGGCAACCGAAAGAATGAAAGCGATAGCATATTTCCGCTAAGGTTGCTATATCTTAACTGCTTACCATCGCTTCCGTGCCCATCATGACGTTCTTCGCCATATCCAGCATGTCCAGCGCAAGCCGTGCAATACACTTCGCGTGGTTCTCACACTCATCCGGCAGCCCCGACACGGCCATATACTTGTCACCGACCGTTTCCACCTTGTAGATGTTCGAGTTACTCTTCGAGTCCGTCAGCTCGTCAAAGATGGTGTACAGCTCGTTCAGCATCTTCACTATCTTCATCGCACCCTCGGCATCCGTGTTCGCCGCACAGTACTGCCCGAACCCGACAATGCCGGAAAACATGAGCGTCACCGAGTCGTACCGTTTTGGTGCGACTGGCCGCTGGTGCCGTAGCTCGTTCGCGACCGTCTTCGGCAGGACGGAGTAGAGCAGCCGGTCCGTCTTCTGCTTCTCGCTCTCCAGATCCCGGTACGTTTGCTGCAGCCGGTCGGTCAGTATTTCCAGGTTGGTGGTGAGCTTGTACTCCGCTTCGAATTTCTCACTCAGCAGCACCAGATCACGCGAGGCATCGTGTAGTGGGATGTCGGAGATGTGAAGACCCTTCCTGCGAGGCGTGCAATGACAATGATGAGCGGTCGTGGTGACAGCCTCTTGCTCTACTACTTACTTAGTTAAATCGTCGAGATTCATTACGCTAGGGTAACACTGGAACAGTATCAGATCAGATCCCGGGATGTACATCATTTGTCCCTGCATAGAGAGGTGAGAGAGAGAGCACCGATTAGCTCTGGTACAAAGCGCTAAGCTCGGCAGCAAACACAAATCACCTTCAGTCTTAGATATCTCTCGCTTTTGGACATAACTCCCGCCTTCGTCTTTAGAACGTAGATTGTGTTAATGTGGGCCAGAATGTTTTCAAAGCTCAGCTGCAGATGGGGTCGTACGGCTTCGAACAGTGCTAGCAGTGGACAGTTCTTTTCGTAGATTCTACAACGAGCGTACAAAGGACACAAACCGGACGGATGGACGTCTGTGTTGCTTCATTTGCTACCAATCTGTTCACCTACCTGGGAATAACTCTTGAAACCGATCGTCCTGCCTGCACGATGTGCATGTTACGGTCGAACATCAGGTGGAATGGAAAGATTTTGCAGAACGTCATCGGCGAGATCATTGGTTCTGGCAGAGGGCGAGAGACAGAAGGTTAGCATACGACCGGTGTGGTGTGACATGACAACACCACGGACAGATTACCTTTTGCCACCAGCTGGCACACCGCTTGCTGATCCTTGTCGTCCGAACGGCGCGTCGGCGTTTTCGGGCCCGAGATTTCCGTTATTAGAAACTGAAAGTGGTCCGACCGCTCGACAGTCGCGCCCGCACCCTTGCTCGTCTTCTTCCAGTCGTCACCGTGCGTTTGGCTGCTATCACAATTGGTATTGGTGTCGTTACTAGCTTTGCTAACCTCACCGCAGAGCGGTATGCTATTGCTTCCATTTTGACTACTGCTTATGCTAAGTTTATTGCCATTGCTGGACGCCGTTTCGGTAGGTTGCTTGAGCGCGGAGTTGCTCTTGGAGGTGGCTAGATCTAGCGATGAGCGCGTGTATGGGCAGGTGCGGGCGGGGGTGAGGGCACGAAAATGAAAAGAGTGGTAACAGAGAAGTGGGCTACGCATTAATGGGTGTTTCTTCCAGGGGGTACGGCAGAAGCGCTAGCGGGTTTTGCAGACCCTTGATTGAAACCTACTATTAAGTCTATTCGAAAAATAAGATTCACCGTACGTTTTGGAGGCTAGAATTCGCTTGCACAGTCCGAGGTTGGCTAGTTCCGGCACGGCCGGATCGTGGGACGTTATAGGAACTGGTTTGACCGGTGTCAGTACCGGGAGCGAGTGCCGAGGTTTCGCCGCGGCCGGCCCGGCAGCCGGTTTGCACTGTTCCACCTCGATCGGGTCACCCTTGCGGCGTATGATTTTGATCTCCACATCGACACCGTGCAGCTTCGAGGCGACCGCCTTCACGATCCCGATCACGATGTGCTCTAGCCCCGGACGCTCGGAGTAGTAGTGCAGCACGAGCTGACCGTTCGTTTCGGTACAGCGGAACGACGGTGCCCGCATACCCGGATACAGTGTGCCGAGATGGTCGTGCAGTGCGTCGAGATTTTGCAGAAAATCGCGTGGCGTGGCACCGAGCACCTGCAGTATCTTGTCGTAGCCCGAGTCTTGGCAAAACTCGAAGAACGTTTTGCCGAACAGTTCCAGTATGTCGCCGGCAGGTATGTCTAAGGGAGCGAGCAAAGGTCAGTAGACGGTCGGGCTGTGTCGGGTACCGTGAGCACGGCATACACTTACTAAGTATATCCACAGCGGCTTCTATCAGATTGTACGTAATGTCATCTTCGTAGATCTGTCGCACCAAAAACTGGCCTTCCATATTTACCTGCGCCTTTTTCCTGGCAAATGGAGAAACATGCTTTGAAAACTGTGCTAGGAATGGGAACTAATGTGATTTGAAGACTCTAATGACTCTGAGGGACTGGCTGAGCTTAGTGAATATAATGATGATGACTAGGCAGTAGGTCTTTCCAAACAATCGAGATGAAATTCAAATCACGGCTTTTTAGAGTGAACCCAAAAATTCCCACACAGGAAAGAGCAGTACAATCGAGGACAACTCATCATCCTAGATTTTTGAAATAATAAAAATACTAACAGTTATGTACATTGTGCTTTAAAATATCATTAGAAAACCCCTTCCTTTAACAGCTACACAGCATAGTTCACAGTACAAAGTAATCTCTACTTGCGCTTGTTGCTAGGACTCATCGTCCCATCGTAAACTGCCGAACAAACCTATTTTACGCCCTGGGCGCTCTATCGCAACCAGTGGTAATAATAAAATAATATCCGGAATTATGTTTTACTGCAAATTGGCCGCTCGTTGTTTAATTACGACCGGGGCGGTACAGACAGGTATAATTCAAGTAATGAGCTTTGGGCAGTACAATAACATTAAAACCATCGCCAACGGGCGAAAGGAGGCACCATCCTCGGCAGCGTAGGAGTACGTATAATTAAACAAAACGGAATGATGTTATAATTGACCACAAATGAACTGTTGTACTGTTCAATAGTGGTAAACAAGTCGCGGGATTTCTGGACTGTAAAACGTGACCGTTTGCTCTTTCCGTTTGCGATGGTTTGTTGTTTAATTAATGGTGACCGGCTGCTAGGGAGCGCAGTAAGTTATCAACGCTTCGTGATCGTGACGTGCTGCAGTTATTGGATCAAAAATGGTACGGAATACATATAGTCTAGATGTGGTTACCAAAAACAAAAGAGACAACATCAACTCAGCATTGCGTCACTTTTGTTGTTGAGGTTATTGAGGCTGCTCCACGCTTACGAGCAGTTGGTACCATCAATATCCAAAACACTGCAACGAACGAACGCATTTTGATGCGTTGCCAACGGCTCTGATATCGACTCCTCTGCATGTGCAGCTGGCCGGAGTGGCACCAGCGCGTCGACTTGCGTTTGTCCTCACTTGGTTTTTCGTGTTGCTGTTGTTGAAGCATGGCAAGTTTTGTGCAACTCATCAACCATCACCCATCCACGGCGGGCATCCGGTTGGATCGCTGCCAAGTATTGCACTTTTCGGGTATGCATGATACCATTTTCAGGCCCAAGCTAAGCTAAAGTTCTGCCAGGGTGACAGAACAGCACACTAGCATGCACGGAGGCGGTCTCCAGTAAAAAACCCCCCGCTGGAGAGCGATTTTAAAATTCCTCTTCAGTTGGGCGATTTTGCACAAAGATGGAAAAGAAGTTGGATACAAAAAAAAAGGATCAACGGCAGAGCAGAAGTAAAATGATTGGGGACGGCTTTTAGAAAAAAAAAACTAGGTCAGCTGGATCTGCAAGGAATCCAATTAATTCTTGATGGTAAAGCACAACATCACAGAAGCGAGCGAGAGATAGAGAACAAATTGTAGAACTGATATTGAGCAGAGTTTTCGTTTTGTTTCTCTATCTCCACGCAATATTCTGTACATCTGGCTTTCTGCACCTCATTTCTCTAGGATCAACTTCATTTGCCGTGCAAACGGCACAAGCACAACACTGATTCTCATCTTCAGGGTTCCATTTAGCATCCTTTACGCCACGTTTGACCGTAGCATCGCCAGAAATGCTAACCAAGTTGGGCAAGAAGCTAAACTTAACACACAAAAAAAAGAGGAAAGAAATGGACAAAGACAACAACTAAAAGTACGCTTCGAACCAAAACGACTACCAAAAAAAAAAAACAAGTGAACAGCATCGAAACTTCCACAGGCACATCCAGCGTACCGAATTCAATTGAAAAGTTTGCGTTTTGTGTGAACCCCCCGGGGGGGGACACAAAAGTGTGAAAAGAGGAAAAATGAAGTGTTATCTAACAATAGACTTCGCCAAAAACCCTCCCCCCGTCCCGGTGTTTTTCGTCGCTTTGCACTTACTTTATTTGTTCCCATATATTTAGACCGAAGTTTTTTAAAACTAGTAGCTCAAGCGCGTAGTTCACGAATCCGTACTAGTGTTCACCGTTGACGTGTGTTTGTGTATTGCATCGGGGTCGCACAGCACAAAAGAGACATGTGAAATAAAGAAGAACAGTAGGTAAGAGAGATACACAGGCATCAACACGCACACACATACACGAAACATGCAGACACACGCTCACTATCAGCGCTCGTCTGCAAGCGGATCGTCGAGAAAGTGGTGTCGATAGTGTGTGTGTGTGTGTGTGTGTGGAGCAAAAGGTTTGCCGTACGGTTAATGGGGGGGCACGCGTCATCACTATCGTGACATCTATTGGACGCAGGTCGCTCAATCAGTGTGCCGAAGCGCACCTGCTCTGACCGGCGTACGGGCGTTATGCTTACCATTTTGGCTGACGTTAATTTCGCGTCGGTGTGCGGGTGTGTTTGTGTTAGACCGTTAGACAATTGGTCGTGCTCGTTCGGCTGTCGCTTTTGTTTGTTTGTTTGTTTGCTGCTCTGTTGCTCTATCCTCTAACCAGGTGTTTGCGACAAATTGCTATTGCACGCCGCTGCTGCTGCTGCTGCTGCTCACACGGACGTGTGGTTCATCTATCCGCTGGATTGTAGCTGTAGGACGCAGTTCGACAACACACCGGACCAGTTATCCGCCTTGCTGCAGCAACGTTGCTGTGGTGTGCGGAATGCGTACATCTATAGCGGGCACCCGGGCCTGTACACTGTTACGGTGAAACCTGACCGGCGACGGGTGTCACCTGTGTGCGTGGCAGAGCGGCTCTTGCTAGTGTTACCGACGAGTGGAGATATATATTTTTTAAAGACACGCTTCGTACTTCACTGATCAAACACCATTGTATCTGACGAACGATCCACGGGCTGCGGACAGAGACAGAGAGTGTGGTGAGTTAATTTGATTGATCTGCGTGTGTCCTGTGTGGTGTGTGTTAGCAGAGAATGTGTGGAAAGGAAGGCGAATCGGTTAGCCTGATACAACGCAACGTGGTCGTGCGCCTTCAGAACGCGTATACACTTGTGTTTACATACTGCCAGCGCATTAGTGTCCCCAGGAGGTGTTTGCCGCACAGTCCACAACGCGTTACTCAACCGAACCGGCTTCACTGGCCGAGGACAACGCGAGCCGTCTATCGATTCACCTGCCCGCGATTCTCAGTGCACACGCAAAAACCTGTACACACTTCTGAATGTGTGTGTGTGTTGTAAGCCTTTTTGTCTACCATGTACACACATATATGTTCCAGCACACAACATGTCCTGTGACGGGCGACGCCAACACCACCGGATAGTACTAATGGGCGATCGATCTATCACCCGTAACAAAACGACCACCACCATTGAGATACAGTGTGGCTGTGTGTGTGTGTGTCACGGCCTCTCTACCAAGACCGGGTACCAATCTTCACATCTGCACACGGCCACAGGGCACGGATGTCTCCATATTGATTGCGATATAGTTGATGGACGAGCCTGTCGTGGGCTAGAATCAGCAACCGGGGTGCTCGTTGATCGTGTGCCTGCTTTCGTCGAGCCGGTGCGAGCGACGATGGGAGGAAGTAGACTCATTTCCTTGTGTTTTAATTTCCTTCCAGACACACCGCTTCCCATTACGACGACTCACCCTCACCCATAAAGCACGTTACCATCTGCTTAGTTTAAACAAAAAACCCGAAGAAGGCGTTGATTTAACCGCCCCCCAAATCCACCAAATCTTGCCGGAAGTTAGCATCAGGCGGTGGAGACGGTTTGGATCAAATTGTTCGTCGCAAAAGGTAAAAACAACAGCCACCTTGCCCAACATTCTAACAGCTAATCCTGATCTAGAACCACCGGATATTGTAAACCAAAATGTTTGCGCCCTAGTACAGACTGGCTCTCGGGAACCGTGTGGTTCGGTTATTATCCAGCACAGCAAGGTATCGCACTACCTGGGTGTTCGTTTGCTTTGGGTGTTGATTGACGTGCGCGCCCCAGGGTGCCACTAATCCACAGGCGAGCTTTATCTGTAATAAACATTTTGTGCGATTTCTTTTTTTCAGATTTCGTGGGAGAATTCCACTGACGATGCGCGCCTCTTAGATGTCCCTCTCTGCCTGCACTGCAAGTAACGTGGTAGCCTAATCTATTTTGGTACGATTCTCGCGAACGTTTTGACATGATTTTTTTTGTTTGTTACAGGTTCCACAGATTGTTGCCCGCTTGAAGCTGTATCACATTATCTACCCATCCCACTGGTTTCGGCTGGTCTTTTGTCCAGTTGGTTTTGCCGTTCGCGCTACAAACCACTACCGTTTGCCTGCTGTGCTGTTCCTGCTCGTGCCACGCTCGTGTGACTTTCCGCTTGCAGCCAGATCTATGAGCTGCTTAGCGAGCCTAAGAGTTCTGGCCGTTATCCGTTTGTCGCTGTACGCTTCAAGCGACGGAAGCGTGCAAGAGACAAAGTTACGCTATTTGCGGGTACGGGCGATACTGCGAAACCATCCCGAAGGATGGAGTGGAATCGGCCGACACTCGTGCTCAAAGCAGTGATGCTTCGAGGCAATATTCTTTCGATCCCGTTTGTTCTTGTTGCCGAAGCAGTTGAACATCAGCGAGCATGTTGTTCTTGAACGCGAATGGGGGAGAGATGTTTTGTTGTGAGGCTTGCAGGAAGAGTATACACACAGTACTGCTAAGATGGGCCGAGTACAACGCACACACGTACACAACAGCATCAATCACGCACCAAGTAAACCGTACACAAACGCACAGCCACATACACTCGCATTCAGCACTGTCCTAAGGTAAGTAATCGGCCGAACGTTTGCCACCTAATAGTACACGCGTTAGCTAGGACACTGTTTCGCCTTCTGTTCGGACGTTCTTCAAACTTTCTGTTCAAAACCCCATTCGAAGTAAAACAGTGGAGAGAGAGAGAGAGAGAGAGAGAGAGAGAGAGAGAGAGAGAGAGGGTAAGGTTGGCAAAGCTGAGAGGCTGTAATCGAGCGGATCGATTTGGTGTTATGTGTGTGTTGCGTATCGCTACCGTACTACCGCTCTCGCTTCCGATGTGTTTGCAATCCCGACACTGACTGGTGGTCGGTTGGAAAAGTGAACCGTTTTAAGGTGCTCGTTCGGCTGTTTTGCTGTTTGCCGTTTTTTTGTTGTAGAGTGTGTGTCGGGATAACGCGCTTTTTCCGCTTTTTCCTTTGCTTCTGCTGCTGCTGGTACTGCTGCTACTCACCACGAGAGACACAGTTCCAGAGCGAATCGGACCAGAGAGCGAGAGAGAACGAGAGTGAGCTTTCGGAGCAGTGGGAAAACAGCGTGAGAGATAACAAGGGGTGCGTTGTGTGGTAGAACAATTTTTAATCGATGAAGGACGATTGTCCTCGCTAAGGATATTTTAGAGGGGTAACTCTGACAGTACTGTGACCGAGCAATAGAGGGCGCTAGCAATTCAAAAAAGGGATATTTATGTTGGAAGGACGCACCAAGATGGTTTATATTTCTACACCTACTGAAACTGTTCTACTGGAACATCGGAACATTTGGGGTTTTTTAAGGCGTTACAGGCGTTCCACAGTTCAGGCGTTTTGAAATGTTTCACTGTCGAGAAAAATCCTTTAGTACAACCTTTACTCGGGACAATTTTAAACACTATTTTTACTTGATTTACTTTTTTAAATAGGATTAAAAATCGGAGGCTTGTACACATGAACAGAGGAGGCATGGTAGGTCCAAAATGAGATGGAGTGATGGCGTCGATGCGTCCGCCAGAACGGCCCGGATAACGGATTGGCAGACGACGGTCCTAGACCGTGAGTGGTATCGAGGATTGTTGCAGCAGGATAAGTAAGTAAGTAAGCAATATGACACAAATAATTAATTTGAGGCTGCTTTTCTAGGTGATTAATACGGTGACCAAATGTTGGTGAACGTTTTGCACACTTTAGCTCAAAAGCGTTTGCTTTCACTACATGGAGGCGCCTGGTAGTTGTTAAGCATGAGCCAATAATCTCTTTTTTAAAAGCACATATGGAGCTGTATGTAACTGTAGCTTCAGAGAAGTTTTATGATGTATTAAGTTACTTATTTTTTTTCAAGCTCTTCGGTAGCGAAAGCTTTTTAAAGACACTTCACGAACTTTTTCTCTTTCATTAGATCTTACAGTATAAAAGTCCTAAGTTGTTTTAAGTGTTTAAGAAAGTGGAATAAAGCTTAATGATAAAACACTGGGCTGCAAGTTGTTATGCAAATATTACCAAATACTTTCGAAGCTATAAGAACAAGGCTGGCAAACTTAACGAAGCGTGCTTAGAAAATTGCCAATGCAGTGTATGTGCATAGTGATACAAATATCCAACAATTTCAACTTGCAAACGTTTGAGCTTGTTGTTAGGTGCTATTTTCTCGGTAAACTTTCAAAGTTCGTTTAAGTTCAATGTAATCAATCGATACAGTAACAAAGAAATACTTTTTAATATATTATTACCAGCTCTATTCAATGTATATGTTTTTAGTTTATATTAGTTAATATGAAGTTACATTAGTTCAGTAATTAGTTCACTTGAACACGCCTTAACTCTATAGATTCATTCATTCTAAACTCCCCGCTTGCATTCAATGTTGTTTGTGAAGTTGTGTTCAAAAAGTTTCGATAAAGTTCAACAGATGGCGCTACAATAGCGAAGAAGATTTCATCAGAATAGGGGAAAATATTCGAGTTTTTGTTTTAAATTGCTTAATAAACAAATATTTCACATTACTTTAAAGGATAACAATAATTTAGAACGTTTCAATTTAAGTAAAACAGTGGAAATAGTAACATATAAACCCTTATTCAAAGAAAGAGCTTAAGAAAGCTTTGGGAATGCTAAGCTTATTCGCTGAAGGGTACAACTTATTTACGTTTTCTTTCAATTCTAAGCTGACCTTTACTTAATAGCTTCGTACAAACTATTTGTAGATAAAAACATGAAAATTAGACATATTACAACGATCCAATCACATTAAAAAGGCATTTAAAACGGTACTAACCATCATGAAAATACTGCAGAATGTTGTGCTTTTTTAGATTTAGTTATCAGTTTTGACAATTATTATGTAATTATTTAATAATTCTGTAATTCTTTCTTATTATTTTCCTTCCTAAAACTAAAACTAAAACTAAGCTACTCTCTTTTCATGCTTTGCCACAACAAGTAAGGCAAAAACGGGATCGAGAGCTACTGCTCTACCGGTTCCAGACAGCACAAAAATAACAGGGTTCGCCATCTTGTTAAATTGTCGACGAAAAATCAATATAATGAATTTCTTTTATGAGCAAAAAGTAAAATAACATCGTTCAGGCTGTGCACGTTACCGTCTTTTAAAAGGATAATGTTTATAAAAAAATAATACATGAACAGTTTATTTTTGTTTCAAAAGCTAAAATAGATTTTCGTACAGTAACGAACGAATATAATGAAGAAATTATCAAAAAATAAAGGAAAAAATCTTTTAGGAATGAGCTCTTGCAGTGAATTGAGCTCGTCTTGTAGACAGGGCCTGGCGTCCAATCCGTTTCCAGGAAACTCGGTCCATGGCTGCATTCCTCCAACCCCGGCTGCATCCGATATCACTCAGGTCAGACTCCACTTGATCCAGCCAACGAGCTCGCTGTGTTCCTCTGCGCCTCGTGCCGAACGGGTCGCTGACGAGCACCTTCCTGGCATGGCATGAGTCCGGCATTCTCATCACGTGCCCCAACCAGCGTATCCTTCCGGCCATGACAACCGTCAGGATGTCTGCATCGTCAAACAGCTCAGCTAGCTCGTGGTTCATTCTCCTTCTCCACACGCCCTGCTCGCACACACCACCAAAGATAGTCCGTAGCACCCGCCGTTCGAAAAGAGCGAGTGCATTGGCGTTCTCCGCCAGCATAGCCCAGGACTCGTGTCCGTATAGGACTACCGGCCGTGCCCGCAGAGGACTACCGGCCAGTGTACGATAACATATATGGTGCATTTCGTGCGTTGTTGGAGTCTTCTGGATCTCAGGAGTTTTTGGAGCCCATAGTAGGCACGATTCCCCTGAACAATGCGCCTTGGGATTTCGCTGCTTACGTTGTTATCCGGAGTTACGATTGTGCCAAGGTAGCAAAACTCCTCTACTACCTCGAGATCGTCGCCGTCGACTAATACTCTGCTTCCGAGTCGTGCTCTATCACGGTCAG
The DNA here is from genome assembly GCA_002091835.1 of Anopheles maculatus. Taxonomy (NCBI): domain Eukaryota; kingdom Metazoa; phylum Arthropoda; class Insecta; order Diptera; family Culicidae; genus Anopheles; species Anopheles maculatus. The sequence continues at coordinate 216,884 of KZ061898.1, forward strand.
AGTCTCCGGCAAGCAGGTACTTTGTCTTCGTCGCATTGATCCTCAATCCAATCCTATCGGCCTCGCGTTTCAGTCGGGTTGCTGGTGTGGTTTCAGTTCTATAAGCTGGTGTGGTAGCAATACTGCACTGGTAAGGCATGGATCCGAAGCCTCTTGAAGGTTAACAAAGCCTCTCTATAACCTACTTCGACTCAATACGTCCTCGGCGTATAGAACGGTAACCTGTCTCTCCAAATATCTGAGCTTGGGTATACGGGGAAACCCAATCCCTTGGGAAGATGGGTGATATGGTTAAATTGAGCGAAGGGGGACAGACGCTAGCTGTTCTCCATGTTAGGGGCGGTTAGCTGTCCTTTCTGTCCTGGATTCCTACGAGACTTTACACAGCTAGGAAGTGTAGGCCCTCCGACGAGACAGAGGGTTGGGGGAGAGGCCTTGCAAGCCACCCCCAATAATACCGCAACGAAAAGTCAACAATTAACTTCGAATGAATTATGTAATTGACAATAAATAAACAGTAACTAACTGAACGCCAACCGTGCAACTCACGCAACACAAATATCACAAGTCCGTTTCTGATCACGATCAGTAAAAATCGCACAACAGTTATTATAAACCTGTCAATATCAAAAGAGTGTTTTAAGCGTTTCGAATCGCCATGGCGACTTCTTCTCTGGCACTACAACCTCCGTAGGTTTTGGTCTGCTATTTCTAGCTTTCCAGGACTTGTTTTATACCCGTAGCTGACCAGTCAGTCCAGCGTACAGGGAGGCGATCCGCCAGGATTCGAACCCCGGTTCCGCCGTGTGAAGACCGGCACCGCTATAGGATACACAACCGGGCCGCCATGGCGACTAACAACTCTCAAAAGAGATTCTAGTTTGATGTAGCTATAAAAATTAAATTTGTTTTTATTTGTTTTTATTAGTAAAGAAATTTATTTCAGTAAAGACGTGCTATAGTTTTAGCCAGCTCGTATGCAATTTCATAATACATTCTGTTTCTCTTATTGAAAACCAAAAATGTAGATTCAATTTTATAAGGTGAAAACCCCTGCAAAAATGTTTGCTCGCACGCTACAGCTAGTTCCTGGTGTGTTTTATATCGCGTTTTTCTCGCATCGTAAGTAACTTGTCCTATTTCAAAATCGATCGTTTTCTGTCGCTTTACTCAGCCTTAATTATATTGGCACACGGTTTACGAGCCAGCGCTGCATTTCGAGCGCGAGCGCGCACGCACGCTCGTGTATAGTTGCTTATTTTTTTACGATCGCTCGTAAAAACAAAACAGTCATAAATTAGCAACCCTTCGATCCGGAAGCTGCACGCACTGGGTGACGAAGCACTCGCTCGAGCAATTATGTGTTACGGATGGCGAACGCTCCAGGAATGTGGATACCGCTGCACGAAGATAAATATGACATTTGAGGTTGTGTCGACATCATTCGAACGACGTAAGACGTATTGCACGGTACACGAACAAGAACTGTGCTGTGCTAAGTGCTCGCAAGGTTTAAAGTACCTGCTGCACAACCGTCATAAAATAGGTCTTTTAGAATGGGTTGTGTTAAAGCAGCAAGAACCAACGACAAACAGGTTAGGACCAGAACAATCGGTACCAACAAACGAACCAAGACTGGACTGGGGCAGGTCCTTTCCGAGCATCCGTCAAGTGTTGACCAGCTTGAATAGCAAAACCTCGGTCGCAATATTTTTCGCCCCATGTGGGCGAATGTCCTTGCGCGCATTATTGCGCGATTGTTTGCAGTCCTTGGCCGACGGCACGAGTGGGTCCTCGAGGCACCCAGCAAGTGGGGGAATACAAGGAAAAAACCACCCAAAAACCGCACCACCCGGAGAGCGAAGTGTGCCACTCACACGGTTCATATTACACATATTGCTGCGCGTCGGTGGCTTCTACCCTGCTGGGATCGGTGTCGGGTGTCCGGAGAAAACCCTCCCAAAATCGAGCCAGTTGTATGCGCATCAAAAAGAAAGATTGGAAAAAAGTCACTGTTTCAACAGACTCACACGCACACAAACGCCCATTGTTTTTTTGTTTTTGGTTTTGTTACGGGAAGCTCCGAGTGAGTGGCCTCGCAGAGCACGGTATCGATTTACTGCTTGGAGCTGCCTTGGTAACAGAAAGCAACACCAAAGGATATCAAAGTTAAATGAACAAATGTTTGATTGGGAACAAATCACTCACTCACTCACTCACGCTCTCGTCACTTTTCACGGAAGAATGGGTTTTGTGTCAAGTTGGTTGTTTGCAGGCGTGCAACACGGGCAGCAGTCCTCTCGAGACTGAAGGACTCCGAAGGGTCCCCTTGTTTGTTTGCGCTCTGCCCGCACCGGAGACATTTGATTTGATGGTGAAAATATGTGCCCCGCACAAGCAGCGAATAAATGAATCGAAAATGAGGCAAACAGACTTCGAGACTTTTGTGACCATATGTCCACGGCACGGCGAAGGGCTGGTTAATATCAATTACAGCTGTACCCCTGGTGCGATAAGGCGGGTCGGTGCTAATAGTTGGCGGACCTACCGAAGTGGGTGATTTATATTTTATTTGCAGATAATCTACGTGTTTTCCTTGCCGTACGATGCCATGGCTTGATGCAGTCTGGTGGGTTTCGGCGATGGGAAGTGATGTAGATCTTGCTATTTAAAAGATATCTTAATTAGAGTCATATGGTTTAAATTGTTTTCGGTTGGTTTTTACAGTTGTAAAGGAATTTCCGGGACTCTTACCTTTTGCATATAAAAAGTGCATAGATGAGAACCTCATTAGATTGGTTGTTGGTGAAGCTTTGAGTGTATGTTCGATGATAGACAATGTGTGATGCTTTAACGCACTGAAAGTGTCAGTTATATGTCTCGGCTTATCAATAGCTGGACGAAGTTGATGATGATATCCTCGAAAATATTGGTGACTTGAACTTGCAGAGACTTAGAGACATATTGTGGACAATATCGACGATTTTTGGTTGTACAAAAGACACCAAGTGCTCAAGTGGTATCTGATGACATAAAGTCCCGGTACTCACATACGTCTTTGAGACAAAGACACTGTTCAAAACTGATGGAACCATTTTACGATGTGATTATAATGTCACATCGAACTAGATTCGCAATCAGAATCTAGAATAACACCGGATGATCCAGACTTCGTACATTCTTTTAAGGGTTTCTACATGAACAGAGGCTCAAACGCAATGAAAGTTAGACGACGGTACAAGACGGTAGAATTTGGGAATGATAACAGGGATGTGAAAACATCCGTGTTGACGATCAAGATGAAGAACGTGTAGAACACCTAGTTTCGCAATGTTTGGAAAATAAGGTGGACTCATCGGTGACTCCATCAACTCAAGGACATGAAGTATTGCGAAAACCCTAGGCGTTCCGGTGTCCTCGAAGTTGTTTATAGTTTATTAAGTAATTTATCATGATTATTCTAATTGCTTTGAATAAACTGGGCTCGTAAAGCGAACTCTTCTTAGTCTTGAATATGTTAATTCTAAGAGACTTTTTCGGCAAAGAGCTGGAATTAATGATTAGAGATCTCTGTAAAGCCTCTGATGAAGCGTATAGATTAGGCCTTCGTCTAGTCATTCTTTGAGCGTGTTTAATAACTTTTCAATATAATTACAATAACAAATTTGTACATCGACTACTACTACTAAGTTCTGATGAATCTTTAGGTTTATTGTAACAACCAAGAAGACAAGTCAAGATAGGAATGAAAGTTCCCAAGCGAAACGATATCAGTACCCTTGTCGTTTCGTCACTCGTTATCAAATGTTTATCAAATCGCATTGCTCGTAGCTATCCTTTTCGCAAGTCACTTTACAAATTAGTTTCCGTACGCACCAGCAAGGGCACAACATCATTTGCGTTATTAAAACTGCGCCTCCAAACTAGGCTAAATCTGGCGGCCCACAAGTTGGTACAGGCACTCACGCACATCAAAGGAGCATGGATGTCTTATCATGCCGACGCATCGTGTATCCTTTGCCGTACCTTCAAAGCGGCGCGAGCGAACGCCACGCTTCGAGCTAATGATGTTTATCGCCTTTATCGCCGTCGGTGCAGTTGTTGCCGGGCGGCCAATTTTGCTGGCAACGTTCTTCGGACGGCATAATTAGCCGAACTTGGCAGGATAATGGTGTGGCGAAAGTCGACGGTAGGAGGTTAACGAGTTTATTTCTGCCTTGCGACGGTTGCAGCCGACGATGCAAATGCTGTTGTGCAGGCAAACCAGCATCGTACGAGTGCCGGTGGCTAATGATATTTGCTGCTACCGACGTTTCTTAGGAGGGGTTTTTAAGGTAGCGATCGGTTGCTAATCGCTAGCTCAAGAAACCGTGAGCCTTGGCATGACGAAACATCATCAGTTTAATGGCAGGTTAAGTAGCGCGGTGAGGCACGAACCATACTAACCGCACCAGCAACTTACTCGCCCGTATCATTTCGAAGTTTACTATTCTAACTGCTACGCTATCTACCACATTCCTGAGTACGTTGATATCCAAGTTATGGAGAAAGCATGTAGAGGATTTCTTTCCAAGAAATGTTGTAAACGTTTGTATCTTCAATGAAGAATGCTATCGTGCCGATACAAACAAAACCATCTGCTGACGACTTTCTTCTTATATAGCATGTCGCTATAGAGGAGATACTAATATTAACTATCTACTTACAATAAACTGTTTAATGCTTTGCCCTTTTCAAACGAGATTTGACGAGGTTTGACATCTTTGAGGCTCGTTTTATCCGCTACAGTTCCAATACTATTACTCTACCCTGTTGTACTAACGTCCATGTAATGCGCGTTGCCTATGAACAGGCGCATACATAATTCTACTTAGTGTATCTCTGGTTCTACATTTCTAGGGCTGATTGCTTCATTTAGTACTACAAATCTTAATGTTTTCGATAACAATTCACTGTACCAGAGCTACATTTATGAAAGTAAACTACAGTTCAATATATTTCACTCTCATTGTAGCAAACTGTTTGTCTATAACCATTGTAAGTTGTTAAAAAAACACAGTAAGAAGAAGGTTAACAAAACCAAAATGGTTTGGAAAATGTTTGCTTGAATTGATGCAAAATTTTCCTCCAAAATTTCTGCTTCTCGAAGCCAAAAAACTTGGGAAAACATGGTCTCGCGCACAATGACTCTCGCAAAAGTCGGTGGCCTGGGATATTGAAGACACACCGACACACACGCACACACATACCAGTCCATGCAAGCCGTACGTAATACCAGCTGTGTTTGAATTCGGCAGGGCATGCTGAGGTGCAAACACAACGTTCCCTCCGGTTCCCTCCACTCCACAACCCCCGGGTCACCCGTTCCGAGCGGTTCCCGACTTACACCCGAGAGACACAAAGAAACGGTTAGTGCGTGTGCGCGCGTGTGTGTGTGTGTGTGGTTAGTTTGTTTTTTGGTTTGCTTCGCTTCTCGAATCTTGGCCCAGCTTTTGTGAGCAGACGGAAGCGAAACAACGGCAGGAAAGCAAACCCCCGCACAAAAAAATAAAACCCGAACGAATCCGGCGCCATCACGGTTAGCTCCTCCTTCGTTGGGAGTGGTATACATTCGGCGGGAAGGCGTTTCCGATTGGTTGCCCGGGAGCGGGAAAACTACGTACGCCGGCAAGCGATAATGTTCGTCGCGCTCGGTCGTGCGCTTTTTCCTTATTTTCCGTCAAGTCCTGAGCATCCTGGCTGCCTTCGGGATGTCCAGGCCCTGGTTTCTTACCGTTTGTGGAGATGCTTGGTGGGTGAGTGGCGAGGGGGGAAGGGAGGGTTGGAGATGTTCTCAACTTCTGCCCCCATCCGCCCATCCCTGCCCCACACCCACCTTACACAACAAAGGCAATCGCAAGGCTTGAAGTACAGGAGTGGCAGCTTATATTTCTTTCATTTCGTTTGTCCCCCAGGTTTTTTCTTGCTGCGGGATGCTGCCAGGATGAGATTGTGGTGGTGATGGGGGTGGAAACTGCTGAAGGGAAATGTAAAGACTTCTACCAACCAGTCGAGGGCTTGTAAATATTTAAAAAGGTTTAAGTTGAAAACATGTTACACGGCGCGCCAGTTTACCAACTCCGAAAAGGCCCCCACTTCCAGACGTCTTATCACTTTTATAGGGTTCTGCGGGACTGTTGTGAGGTTTTAGCAGTAGGAAGGAAGGCGGAGAAGTTTCGGTTTTTCGCTTCCCAGAACCATCAAAACGGCTACCCGTTGTATTGTGCCGCATCAGTCGCCGTTTTTTCTTTCTTCTGTGTTTCGCTCCTTTTCTGCGATCTTTAACAGCAAACGTTGGAATTTGGTCCGCAACTGTACGTGGAGTGGTTCCTTAGTTCCTCTGGGCCGGCCAGCTTCACGACCATCTTTCGGACCGCGGCTCCCCTGCTTCTCTCCCTTGTGTCAACAGCCAATGGTAGATGACAATGGTAAATGTCAGAGCGTAAACACAGTGGCCTTTAGTAATCAACTGAATGAATACGAGCTGCGTCTTCTTAGGTCCTTCCCCGGAGGGTAGCAAAACCCATTTCTAGAGAGTTTCCACCGTTGTGGAGGGACGGTGGAAAGGAAGAGAAGGGAAGAGATGAGGTTATTGATTTTCATAAGCATAAATTTGGACGACGAGAACGCTTGGTTGGGAGCGTTTCCACGGTGCTGCTGCTGATTGTATAATGCGCAACCGACGCCATTTTGGACGAAACTCTCCTGAACTCTGGAGGTCTGGATGTCGTGGGGGGGCGGAAAGGTTGTTGGAGAATCAGCAACACAATAATAACCTTCTCCGCCCCATCAGTTTGATTGTCTAGATTTGCATTCATTTACCGAGCGTTGCTAGTAAATATGGCTACCAGTTGTAGCGCAGCATCTGCGGCACAATGTCGAAAAGAAGGTCCGCCTAGATGATCTAGAATTGATGGGGGGATGCCGGCGCGTATATTTGTATGGTTTAGCATTAGCTTCCGCTTCTGCTACCGTTGTGCGCTTAATCACGCTTTAAATAACTCTCCAGCGTTTCTTCGGTGGAACGGTCGGCAAACGATTTAGACGGCCAGCGCCTCAACAGTTGCCTGCGGGTCTGAAAAGAGTTGCCGATTGTGCCGAGGGTTGGGTGGTGCAGGGAAAAGGGAGCGAGCAAGCGAGCAGAAACACCCCGGGACGGCCAGGTTTCGTTGGTCTCTAGGTTCTGCCATTTGCCGTCCCGAAAACCGAGACAACCAGAGCAGTGGGATTAACGAGCAGAATAATCATCATCACCGCTGCGTAAGTGCAGCGGTTCGGACAGCCCCGGCGAGTCCTCAGGACTCAGGGGTTGCAGGCGCACCAAAGCTAAAAATCACGGCCTGACATCGATAACAAAACAAATAAATGGGAGAGCCTCGGGAAGACAAAACAAAAAATAAAAACGAGCTGGAAAAAAAAGGAAAGATTAGCCCTGCGGGAATTCGGGCTTTGTCGCCTTCAACTTCGTGTACGGGTCTGCCCTCACACGCACAATAACCTCGCTGTATTGTTGCGCTCTCGTGTTTACTCGTCCTGTGATGCCTCCGCCTGTCAAACCTCGGGGCTCGGAGCTGTCACCTTTCATTCATTCCACACACACACACACACACACACACACGCACCCGGATTGGGAGTGACAATTAGTTTAAAAATAATTTTCGTTGCGATTCTCAGAGTCATTAGAGTCTTCAAATCACATTAGTTCCCATTCCTAGCACAGTTTTCAAAGCATGTTTCTCCATTTGCCAGGAAAAAGGCGCAGGTAAATATGGAAGGCCAGTTTTTGGTGCGACAGATCTACGAAGATGACATTACGTACAATCTGATAGAAGCCGCTGTGGATATACTTAGTAAGTGTATGCCGTGCTCACGGTACCCGACACAGCCCGACCGTCTACTGACCTTTGCTCGCTCCCTTAGACATACCTGCCGGCGACATACTGGAACTGTTCGGCAAAACGTTCTTCGAGTTTTGCCAAGACTCGGGCTACGACAAGATACTGCAGGTGCTCGGTGCCACGCCACGCGATTTTCTGCAAAATCTCGACGCACTGCACGACCATCTCGGCACACTGTATCCGGGTATGCGGGCACCGTCGTTCCGCTGTACCGAAACGAACGGTCAGCTCGTGCTGCACTACTACTCCGAGCGTCCGGGGCTAGAGCACATCGTGATCGGGATCGTGAAGGCGGTCGCCTCGAAGCTGCACGGTGTCGATGTGGAGATCAAAATCATACGCCGCAAGGGTGACCCGATCGAGGTGGAACAGTGCAAACCGGCTGCCGGGCCGGCCGCGGCGAAACCTCGGCACTCGCTCCCGGTACTGACACCGGTCAAACCAGTTCCTATAACGTCCCACGATCCGGCCGTGCCGGAACTAGCCAACCTCGGACTGTGCAAGCGAATTCTAGCCTCCAAAACGTACGGTGAATCTTATTTTTCGAATAGACTTAATAGTAGGTTTCAATCAAGGGTCTGCAAAACCCGCTAGCGCTTCTGCCGTACCCCCTGGAAGAAACACCCATTAATGCGTAGCCCACTTCTCTGTTACCACTCTTTTCATTTTCGTGCCCTCACCCCCGCCCGCACCTGCCCATACACGCGCTCATCGCTAGATCTAGCCACCTCCAAGAGCAACTCCGCGCTCAAGCAACCTACCGAAACGGCGTCCAGCAATGGCAATAAACTTAGCATAAGCAGTAGTCAAAATGGAAGCAATAGCATACCGCTCTGCGGTGAGGTTAGCAAAGCTAGTAACGACACCAATACCAATTGTGATAGCAGCCAAACGCACGGTGACGACTGGAAGAAGACGAGCAAGGGTGCGGGCGCGACTGTCGAGCGGTCGGACCACTTTCAGTTTCTAATAACGGAAATCTCGGGCCCGAAAACGCCGACGCGCCGTTCGGACGACAAGGATCAGCAAGCGGTGTGCCAGCTGGTGGCAAAAGGTAATCTGTCCGTGGTGTTGTCATGTCACACCACACCGGTCGTATGCTAACCTTCTGTCTCTCGCCCTCTGCCAGAACCAATGATCTCGCCGATGACGTTCTGCAAAATCTTTCCATTCCACCTGATGTTCGACCGTAACATGCACATCGTGCAGGCAGGACGATCGGTTTCAAGAGTTATTCCCAGGTAGGTGAACAGATTGGTAGCAAATGAAGCAACACAGACGTCCATCCGTCCGGTTTGTGTCCTTTGTACGCTCGTTGTAGAATCTACGAAAAGAACTGTCCACTGCTAGCACTGTTCGAAGCCGTACGACCCCATCTGCAGCTGAGCTTTGACAACATTCTGGCCCACATTAACACAATCTACGTTCTAAAGACGAAAGCGGGAGTTATGTCCAAAAGCGAGAGATATCTAAGACTGAAGGTGATTTGTGTTTGCTGCCGAGCTTAGCGCTTTGTACCAGAGCTAATCGGTGCAAAGAACTGTCCACTGCTAGCACTGTTCGAAGCCGTACGACCCCATCTGCAGCTGAGCTTTGAAAACATTCTGGCCCACATTAACACAATCTACGTTCTAAAGACGAAGGCGGGAGTTATGTCCAAAAGCGAGAGATATCTAAGACTGAAGGTGATTTGTGTTTGTTGCCGAGCTTAGCGCTTTGTACCAGAGTTAATCGGTGCTCTCTCTCTCTCTCACCTCTCTATGCAGGGACAAATGATGTACATCCCGGGATCTGATCTGATACTGTTCCAGTGTTACCCTAGCGTAATGAATCTCGACGATTTAACTAAGTAAGTAGTAGAGCAAGAGGCTGTCACCACGACCGCTCATCATTGTCATTGCACGCCTCGCAGGAAGGGTCTTCACATCTCCGACATCCCACTACACGATGCCTCGCGTGATCTGGTGCTGCTGAGTGAGAAATTCGAAGCGGAGTACAAGCTCACCACCAACCTGGAAATACTGACCGACCGGCTGCAGCAAACGTACCGGGATCTGGAGAGCGAGAAGCAGAAGACGGACCGGCTGCTTTACTCCGTCCTGCCGAAGACGGTCGCGAACGAGCTACGGCACCAGCGGCCAGTCGCACCAAAACGGTACGACTCGGTGACGCTCATGTTTTCCGGCATTGTCGGGTTCGGGCAGTACTGTGCGGCGAACACGGATGCCGAGGGTGCGATGAAGATAGTGAAGATGCTGAACGAGCTGTACACCATCTTTGACGAGCTGACGGACTCGAAGAGTAACTCGAACATCTACAAGGTGGAAACGGTCGGTGACAAGTATATGGCCGTGTCGGGGCTGCCGGATGAGTGTGAGAACCACGCGAAGTGTATTGCACGGCTTGCGCTGGACATGCTGGATATGGCGAAGAACGTCATGATGGGCACGGAAGCGATGGTAAGCAGTTAAGATATAGCAACCTTAGCGGAAATATGCTATCGCTTTCATTCTTTCGGTTGCCCCATTTTGTAGAAAATCACCATTGGAATCCATTCTGGGGAGGTAGTGACCGGTGTGATCGGTAATCGGATGCCTCGCTACTGTTTGTTTGGCAACACCGTCAACCTAACCAGCCGAACGGAGACGACGGGCGTCCCCGGGCACATCAACATCAGCGAAACCACGTACAAGTAAGTGTCAATCAGTCAAGCAAATCTATATATTTCTGAAGTTTACGTGGAAGCGGCAGCTTCACAATGCTACCGGGCAGCTGAAAGTTTTCCCGCAATGACTCGCGTATGGTGCAGCGGCTCATATGCTTCAGCGAGGGTATACCGTACACCTGGTCCGGCGGCAGTAAACCATCCTCCAACAGTGCCGTGTACTTGCTGTCGAACATCTCCTTCCGTACGGCGTACACGTGCGGCTTGTACGGTAACTCCACCATAACGATCGTGCGCAGCAGCAACTTCAAGCAGGACACGAGCTGGAACGGATAGCAATGGTTCTCACAGTCGGCCAGCTTCTCCAGCAAACTAAGCACCGGACTGGCGCCCCCATCGTCCGGACAGGGATTAGCACCGTGGCGCAGCAATATCAGCACAATGTCCGGTGCGGATGCTTGCAGTGCAACACGCAATGGTGACGCTTTGCCGCAAGACTCGATGGGTACGTCGATGAACCTACCGGGTAAAAGAATCCATAGCATTACAGTACACCAACCCCCGCCCACAGATCAGATGGACTTACTTCGTTTGACGCAAGCACTGGTACGCGTACGAGTACGTAGGATAGACTGCCCGTGCTTTCGCCGAGTGATGCAGAAAGAACACCACCGCACGCAGATTCTCATCCTGATCGTTAAAGTCGCTCTTCCAGCCGGCGATAAAGTGGGGCGCATTGCACCCAAACAGTGCGCCCAGAAACAGCCGCTCGAACGTTTTCTCACACCTGAAGATTTCGTCCAGCAGATTCCGCACGATGGCCGAATCCTCCAGCCCCCAGTCCCAGGTGATGCGAAGCGCGATGTACAGGACGTTGTGGTACTTGCCCATCAGGCACACCTGATAGTTGTCGCCCTTCATCCGGTTGTGGTAATCGATCGCGGACGTGACAGCCAACCCGACGGCTAGCTGCGTGGACGCGGTTTGCCGACCCTGGATGCACCCGGATATGACCGAGTTCAGATGGCTGATGATGTCGCGCCGACCGGCACGCGACATCAGCCCGCAGCGCTCCATCTTGTTGAAGCACTCGTCGAAGAACACATCAAACACGTACTCCATTGTAGTGCACGCCAATCAATAATACCGACTGGCACAACCAAAACAAACCTGCAATGTGTGCCGTGTAGCGCTAGAATTTTGACTGCTCAGAATCGCCGACCGGTAGCGTACGTGCGGCTCCAGAGACTAGTGACTATGGGCACGGTGAAGCCTTCCAAACGTATAGAACGGAGGTGTGCGAAAGCGGAAGTCATGTCATCCCTCAGGAAAACGTTGAAGCGCTTAGGCAACTGTATGGCTTCGTCACAGGTGTTACCTATGCGCCAGCGCAACCGAACGGTATACCGCGGCTATCCTCCTGAGAGTATCCTAGGTCCTATCGGACGAGACTATCGATCTCTGCCACTACGTGTCTGGTAGCTGTAGGAGAGAGCTCGAAATTGGAACACCTGCCTTACGTCATCGGGCGTGAATGGCCTTCGAATGGGAAATCAATGCTGAAAGCCCTACATATTGCGTAACTTCTATACCCTCGTATAGATGTTACAGATATCTCGTGCTTGGCCATTCCTACTTCCACTGCAACACTTTGACAGATTCTCTATCCTTCTTTACAGGCTGCTTTGCGAACCGGTCAATCACGATCCTTCGTTCAATCTAGAGTACCGCGGGCCTGTGGTGATGAAGGGCAAACCGGAACCGATGGACTGCTGGTTCCTCACACGCAAAGGGACACCGGCAACGAAATAATTTCCCAAACGCCACCAAAAACGCGGCAACCGAACACAACCGAATCGGGCGAGTTAGAACCAACCAAACTTAGGATGTAAAAGTGATCGCCGATAGCGAAACCTGATAGCTTTTTACTTCTCAGCGGTGTGTTTATAGATGTTTGATGAACCACACTAATGCCCGTGTCTCACCATCTAGCGCGCGCTCTCTCTCTCTCTCTCTCGCTCCTTCTCCCCCGGGTCACGGGACCCGGTTTTGTTGTAATGATTGTGACAAAATTGTGTAAAGAAAAGTAAACAAACGGCACAGGAATTCATGTGCTCTGTGCTTCGGTGTTACGCTGTACTGTAGGATGTATGTTTTTGTACCTATTGCCAAAGCAATCTGCTAAATCTGTTGGTGCGTCCTGCGACACCCTTCGTCCACTTGATTCGGTAGACAACACTCTTGTACACGGTATGGGCGTCATAATTTAAAAACAAAACCGCAAAAACTCTATCAGACAGATCGAACATTCATAAATGCGATACTGTTTTGCCGTGTTGTTTCTGTTGTATCTTCCCGCTCCAACGTATCTTGCCAGAGGGAAGACAGTGTTAACAACGTTCCACCACAACCGTTTTGTTAGCTACATCCTTTCCTATTCCTCCGCCTTGGTGCGTACGTTTTGTAGCCTTTTTAGATAGCTGTACAATGAGAGTATTTATAAACAAACCGGTATCGTTTTGACAGTGTTTGACAGTGTAGTGTGTAGGGTACAATGGTAGTCTTCTAAAGATTTCGTAGAACAAACAGAAACATAACATTTAGCTAATAGAATTTTGGGCCAATCGTGATAGATGTACAACTTTAGTGGAAAATGCAACATCGGTGCCAACCCGAAACCAAAACAAACAACCAGCAAAAACTAACATACGCGCGCGTAATATAAATGAAACCAACCAAAAATTATCTAACGCAACCTAACGCAACATAATAATACCCCCCCTCCATATACACACAAACACACACACACACACAATCATTAACAAAAGCGAATCTAAAGTGTCTAGAAATACAGTCATTCCGCCACAGTTTGGCATCCATCCTCTTTCTCCCTCGCATACACACACACACACACATACACAAACATAACAAAGCAACACATTGATAATTACGCTAAAGCGAAGAACAGAAGATGATTAAAGTAACGCGTAACACGTACGCTATAACGAAAAACAAACAATCGAATCATGCTTCACCGATGGAATGATTCCTAAACTGCAAAAGCAACAAAATGTTATGACCAGAGCAAACAAATAAAGTCTAACTAACCTCTCTACATTCTTCGATGGTGTAGCACCTGATGGAGCGAAGTATGTATGCAACAGTGACGTTGAAAATATTACCAACACTCCGAAACTAATCCAAGAGCTACAACACGTCTTTCGGAAGAATGCGCCAGAGACCTTTTTGTGTGTATCGCTTCGTTACGTATATGTTTCAAACGATCTTGAAGCTGCGCAAATTACTGCATCGAAACATTTCGCTCTCCACGCACTCTCCGGTGAGAACGTGACCATGTCGATCTCCCACCATGATTTCGTAACGAAGCGTTACACTCAAAAAGCTCTCAGGCGCATTCTTCCATTGTAACCGTAACGCTACGATGAAATTCATCTGTATAACAGTTACAAGAAATATCCTTACGATAGCTAGCGCCATTTGTTGCTCGGTATCACAGCCAATTCCTTCCACATACAGCGCCGTGGTTTGTGGGTCGGCTACACTTGCCTCAAGAATCGACGAAACTCGAAAGGACATTTTTCCTTGGCACGCCATACGAGAGTCCCTCGTTTCGCCAGCGATTCGTCCTAGTTTTGAACTCGCTCTCGCTCTATCCTTGTTGGTGTTCTGGTGAGTACCCGCGTGCCAAAACGAGAACGCTTATCCTGCGTTGTTTTTCTCTCCCTCGCTCTTGCTCTCGCTCTCTTGCTGAGACATTCATTCTCTCACCCTGTTTTATTCTCTTCGGGATCCGACATCCTTGTCGGAGCTTTACAGTCATTCGCTCAGCGCAAACGCTCGGCAGATGGTAACCGAATAGTCCGCCGAACCGGAACACTGAACCGTTTCGAACCGTTCGACAGTATCGCTCCATTTCCGATGTGGATCGCAACAGGGAACTAGCAGGCTGGACGGCAAGCCGATTTCTTCTCTCGCAGAAAAAAGAATAACTCCAACACTTACGAGTTTATTATTATTTTTCAGTATTTGTTTATTTACGCACAGTCCCTAGTCTCCGAGCAATATTAGGGATCTACGAAGTGTTGACTGATGGCATACTTAAAGCAAACCTCCAAGATGAAAGACAAAAAGGGATAATAAATATACAAAATGGAGTATAGGAACTAAAAATTGCAGCAATTTAAATTTGAGCAATCCAGCTGACCTCTGGCAAAATGATTCCCGGTGCTTATGTAAACCAATACACACGCACCCATAAAACTAGGACCCGAACAAAACCTTAAGGACACCAAAGACCCGTCTTATTCGGTCTTACTTTGAAAGATTGCGTTACAACCGTACGAACCATCCATTTCCCTCCCAAAGGGATTGGTTCCTACCGAGTCGGAGAGCAAACTATATTTTCGCTTATAATTCCGACGGGTTGTTCTCGCTTGCTTGCGAATTTCCTAGACAAACGGGCTACAGAGATCTCGTGGGCTTTCGCCGTTCGGTCCCTCCGGGCCTGTCAGCAGCATTTTTCCGGTGGTGGTGAGCTTTGTCTTTATCCTTCTTTTTTTTTTGTCCCTGCCCCGAAGGCTCATTAGGTGTGTCCTTGGTATTGCTGGTGTCCGTCGGATTGCCGGGCATCCCAAAAACCGGAAGTGATGATTTGAAGCAACCGATCAAGAACCGCTTCAACTGTCTGGAACAGAAAAAAACACAAATCCCGGGACGGAATAGAAACTTACGTCAACACTGTTTTACTTTTGCTTTCTATCTGTTTGTTCTTCTCTCGCTGGTTTCTTGCTGTTCCTCATCATCCTTGGGTACGCTGAAATTAGTATCGTCTCAGGAAGTGGAACCGGTGGGACTGTTGCGCGTTCCACCAGCAGGCGGTTGGTAGTCGCTTTTGCACTTTCTTTTGCCGTGCCGCGAGTTAATTTCCCCGCGGGCAATTTCACCGCGCGGATGGATCGTGTACGCAGCCCTGTAAAGCGTCAGGAACTAATCTGTAGTCATTGCATTCCGTATGCCCTTGCGGTTGGCTTGCTTTGGGGATGGGAGCAGCTAGGGAACAAACAGGACGGCAAGGGAAACATCAGGAACTCCACTCTTTTGCTACACCGAGGCGCGTTAGGGAAATTGCCTGTTTTAAAGCAGATTCGCTCGCTCTGCTACGCCACAAACCCGTCTTTTAAAGAGATTGGAGAAATGGAGCGTGAGAATTATAGCTAGAGTATTTGAATGTCTCATTTCTAGTTTTGGGGATAAGCAAATTGGGTTGTTACATTCTCTAGGAACGCCAACCGCTGCGAAGTATCAAGAAATCGCTTCTGAATGCGATTCTATCACTCCGTCCAAGACCTCTCTTCTTCTTCTTCTTCTTTCATGGCCTAACGACCTCTTAAGTTCATGCCTGCCATTTCTGGCTTACTAGACTAATTGATACCGCATAGTTGGTTAGTCAATCCTCACTATGGGGGAACGGCCCAGATGAGACTTGAACCCCGGTCCTGCCGTGTGAAGACCGGCGCCGCTGTCGCATCACCACCGGGCCGAAATCACATCACTTATCACTTATCACTTATTAGCAACACACCTCAAACTATATGCTCCGAAACGTTCTTCAACAACTTGTTAAACTAATATCACTTTATTCTAAAACCATAAACATTAATCTTGAAACAAATGAGGAAATGTACAAACAGAAAAATGATTGATTCTTCGTATTCGTCTATTTTTCTTAGGTTATTGTTTTGCTAAAATCCTATCTTTGTGTGTAGAATTACCAATTATTTTAACCATTTTATGATTGTACTTATTTCGTGTGTGTCGATGTTTTCTTTTCAGTTAACCTTTTTTTTAATTTTTGTTGCGAAAGCATGTTTTGAATGTTATTTAAGTTTCATTTCGTTTTCCTCTTGGAAAGAATTGATAGGTTTATGCTTTAATCTTCTTTTATCTGAGTTTATTCGTTTATGCTTATCGTCGTTTATAGTTGTTTGTGTTGTCTATCCTTTCTATCCTTCTTTTAATTTACAGTTTTCTTTCTATGCAAAGTCTCTGCTAATTTTTTTGTTATACTATTTAACTTTTTTAGACATCGACCTGCCTTAATCTAGGTTATCATGTTTGTACTCGTGTTCTTCAAGTAGCTACATTTTATGTGTTGGTGTATAATATTAAGATTATATCACATATTTCTTGCTTGGATATTTATGGATTAGTGGTCTGATAAATACCATTCTTTTAAAAAAATGTTTGTTCGGCTCAAAGTTCTCATATAGCTATGGAGTAGCACTGTTGTAAAGCAATACATTTAAAAAAATGAAAATAGACTGCTCGAACACAATAGTACTCACGCTGCAATAAAACCATATAGATTTACCATGGCACGATAAAATAGACAGTACGGTGCTTGCGAATCCTTTTTCCCATCCCCCAAAACGTCAAGGGAAAACTCGTCCAACGAAAATTGAAAATCTAAAACAAATATTACTGCCCCATCATCAAGGATGGCCGGGTGATGGTGGGCGACAAATAAGGACTGTATCGGTGTGTGTGTGTGTGTGCCCCGTAGGCTTCATCTTGTAGTATACCTCCCCGCTTTTGCCATCGCAACTCCATTTGACATCCTTCATGTTCGGAAAAGCAACAATTTTCGTTCCAACCATTTTTTCCACTGAAAGCGCACCTGAAATGGAGCCGATTTTCCCATCCCCGAACTGCGAAATGTGTGTCTTGTTACCCCCCTCCTTGAGTTGTTGTTGGACTTTTCACTCAAGGACAAAGGTCGGTTTTTCATGTCGCAGGCGGGAAAACCTATTGCCCAAAAACGCAACCTTAATGGGTACCTTGCAACAGTGCTGACGTGGGACGGCTTAAGCCTCCACACTGTCCACACGAGTTCCGAGGCCGCCCAAGCCGGAACGGAACGGAAAGGGGTTTGTGGAAAAATACAAAAAAAAAACCTGGAAAAGTGGACAAAACCAAAATGTAGATCGGTCGAAGGTTAAAAGTTCTGAAACAAACCACTCGGTTGCCGTCGCCGCATTGTGCGAACCGAAAAAGAATAGCATTTGGGGTGGCGAGGAAAACCTACTCCATCCGCCCACCTCCATTCCCCACGTCCCAAACGGCACAGCAGTACGGTAGGTCTTTATCGTCTGCTGCTGGCAGGACACAGCCTCGCGCTGTCTCTCTCGGCATTATCCCTTTTCAGTAATTTCACCAGAATACCGGTATGTGTGTGTGTGTGTTTTCGTGTACATTTACGGTGAAAAATCGGTGAAAAAAACCGGGGGAGGGGGGAGGTAGAAGAGGAGTGAGAAGAAGAAAAAAATACGCCAAAAAAGAAAACACAAAACCAAAGGTAAAATAGAAACCGAACCGGCTTCAAGAGTCCATTTCTTCCCATGTCCAATCGCCTTTCGATCGCATTGCGTCCGTTGTGGTTGGGTGACCGCTTTTGTGACGCTTTTCCTAACCACCCGCCTCTCCACCCCCCCCCCCCCCCCCCCCCCCCCCCCTTTCTGGGGGGGCGGGTATTTTTTTCCCCTCAAAAAACCCCCTCGTCGCCCCCTCTTGTTGAGCGAGAGTTTAATCTCTTTCCCATCTCGACCCATCGTTTACCGATCAAAACCAGGCAGGCACAGCAAAATAACGCGCCAGTACATCGTTCGGTTCGTTTGCCGAGCAACTGGTGACTCTTGAAGTTTGGGCAAATGTCCTCCGTCGCTCGCATCGGTTACTCGATTCGCTTTTTTCCCGCTTTTTCTTCTTGCCAAGATGTGGCTTTATTCGGTTAAGAATTCTATCAAGCGTGCGCCCTCGTACAGGCGATGGAGAACGGTTGACGAGAAACAGCACGAGATGTACCTTTAAATAGAGAAAATTCTAACACACCTTACTGCTGCTGTTGTGGTTCTGCTGTGCCGTAAAACTAATATTAATCTTCATGAACTTCTTGAAGAGCTCTTCAATAACGACTGTTGCTATTGGTAGTTTTTATACTTTTGACAGATTCCCTAGATGTATGCTCAATATGGATGGACAATATGGAAGGCATAGCAAGGACATCTGTACTATTGCTAAACGTTCTTGAGATGAGATTCACGAGGTTCTCAAACGATTATAGATTTCTTCAAGTTTCAGCAATCACGCTCTCAAAACGATGCCAGGCAGGTGCGTACTATACTAGACCTAAGGATGAGACGGTTTCTAGACTTGAGCTTCATCATACTTACTTACTTACTTATCAGGCGCTACAACCGCTTCGCGGTCTTGGCCTGCTGCAACAATCCTCGATACCGCTCACGGTCTAGCGCCGTCGTCTGCCAATCCATTATCCCGGCCGTTCTGGCGGATGCATCAACGCCGTCACTCCATCTCAGTTTGGGCCTACCACGCCTCCTCTGTCCATGTGGACGGCCTAAAAGGACTTTACGGGCTGGGTCGTCCGGTGCCATTCTCATGACATGGCCAGCCCACCGGAGCCTGGCGAGCCTAATTCACTGCACGATGGTAAGATCACCGTACAGCTCATAGAGCTCGTCGTTGTAGCGGCTCCTCCATTGTCCTTCCACACATACGGGGCCAAAAATCCTGCTGAGCATCTTCCTCTCGAACGCGGCTAAGAGGGTTTCGTCAGTTTTGGACAGAGTCTTCATCATACGCTCACACTTAAAGCTTCAGAGCTTCATCATACGCTCACATTTAAAGCTTCAGGATTCAGAGTAGTCTGATAGCTCCAGGTGTCTCAGATCGTCATAGTATTGTGACGCCTCTTTCTTTATTTCACTGATGCAGTCCGAGTGGATTCTTGAATGCGCTCCAGATATCCAACTACTAGTTTGAGCTGTCCGAGAGCCACAAATCCTTGGGCCAATGTACAATCTTTCACATTGTCTTCCATGTGCATGTTATACTAGCCCTATCAGCATTGAAACTTGAACATTCGGAATTAACTGATGCACTCCAGACTAAGATGTACTTAGTTTGAAACAATTTTCTCCTGGTTTTTGATTTTATCATGTTTGATATATACATTTGGCTAACGAATTCTTCTTCCCGAGTTTGATACCTTGGAGAGCTGAACATCGGATTGTAGTACAACTTTTCTGTAAAACGTTTTCACTATCAAGTGGATATCTTTAATCGAAAGTGTATTACAACTCTGATTTCAATTGTGTATTCAAGCGTTTATACTCACTGTTACAAAGTTCGAGTTCATTGGTTTGTCAAGTGACAGCTAATACATTGTCCTGGTGGTTGATAAACCCAATAGACTTTATCAGAGTTAAAATATGATGTTTTATGCGTCACACAACGTGGAGATGTTTCCACCTTTTCCGCACAGAATTTTAATGCACGCAGTACACCCACTCTTAACTGAGGAAAAATGTACATACATACACACACGCACACACTAAAGAGAACCTTTCCCCCTTCACCTTCCTTCCCCATCCCCTCTACCACCAAGCGGTTGACATTTCCGGTGGTTATGTGATGCCCGATTTACCGTAGCTCACCGTTTCCATTCGCTTTCCTTTTCCTTTACGCTTTTGTTTGTCAAAACGATGTCCCGTCCGTGGCTAGTCCGCTTGACCGCAGCTGTGCGGTGACATGCCTTTCCCTTTGCTACGCATCCGGCCATCAGTAACCGGACTCCCGTTCAATCGTTTTGTCGTCAAAAAAAAAACAAGGCAACACAACCAACCCAAAAGCGGAAAATCGAAAACTGTACATCGCTTCATAGTTTTGTTGTGTTTGGATTATGTTTTGTTTTGTTCTATCCTTTTTCGGAAATATGACAAGTAACAGAAGGGGGTAAGGTGGAAGAAGGTGTGGGAGAAAACTCATCCCAAAAACCTTCACCCCATCTAGGAAAACCGTGATGGGTCAGGATCAGGTTTTCTGTTAATTTTCTGACTCGTTTGTTTTGTTCTTTTCGTTGTTTTTTTTATGAACAGAAAACACACATACGCACACACACGCACTGCCACAAGTGTAGTTTAGCGTGTGTGTATTTTTGGGGGGCTGACCTCCATCAATTTCCGAACTTGAACCCGTTCGAAATGCGAAAAAAAGAGAAGCGAAACGGAAAAAAAAACTTACCCTGAGAAAGAAAACAGAAAAATGCTTCCATCTGATCTTCACTGGAATCGATCCGGATGTAGTAGTGGGTGTGGAAGGAAGGGGAAGGGAAGGAAGGAATGTATATACACACACCCACACATACACATGACACAGTTGTTCGGATCGGAAACGCTGACCAACGTTCAATATTGACCGATGAGGGGTTTAGCACAGACAAGCGTTTGCGAACAAAACCAAAGAAACCCGGGACAGGAAATGTGAGGTTATGTTTATTTTCCATTA
Organism: Anopheles maculatus; assembly: GCA_002091835.1. NCBI lineage: Eukaryota > Metazoa > Arthropoda > Insecta > Diptera > Culicidae > Anopheles > Anopheles maculatus. Next base: position 237,869 of record KZ061898.1, read on the forward strand.
TTATGCGGAGATGCGGAGATGCGGAGTGACCTACACGTTTACTTCCTTTCGTTTAGTGTGCGTGTGTGTGTGTGCATTTGTTTTTATTGTGTGTTCGCCCGATGTTCGCATCCGCAAGCGCCATTTCGGAAGGACATCGTGTTTCGATCGACGCTATAAAGGATAATATTTTCGATTTCGCCCAAAACTAAACGATCCCGGATGCTACCTGATTTGACGCCATTCATTTTTGTTGCGTACGGCTGTTTTTATTCGTTGGTCCATTAGGGGTTGGTTCAACAATGAGCTGTGACACGTGGAGCAAACATAATGGCTTAAGGGCAGGAAAACATTGAGAATGATCGGAGAATGTGTGTTGGCCGTGCTAGATGAAACTGTCCCAGTGACGCTTGTTATCAAAATAGAGAAGAAACCCCTTTCAATAGATAAGTTTATCATTTTTATTGCATAATAGTAAGCGAATTTGTATTGTGGTAGCGCCTAAAGTTATGCTATTTACTTTTATTTTTACTAGAAGGACCTATCTTTATATAATAGATTAATTATGTTGTACAAAGAAATGTGTCTCGTAACTCGGTTAAGAGGGTGCGCCTAAAGCTATGCAATTCGCACCACAAAACTTCAAAAAAACAATCTCATTTGAAGCGCTTTAAAGCAGAAGCAATCAACACGCGTAAAAGCACAAAAACTAGCCAAGGATATCGGTACAGATAAAAGCTTTTCGCTGGCGAGGGCTAACGCAACACACTCAGCCGCGACAGAAGGGTTAGAGCAGCTCGCGGATACAGATCGTGATAAAGAATCGAGAAATTAAGAAAGGAGCCGAGAACGATTAAGCTTAGTCACGCGCTGACGCTACGTACCGCATAAAGGTGACCGGTTAAATGGCGTTCAACGAGGGCGGAAATGGTACTGCGGCGCGCGGGTGGCAGGATATTATTAAAACGGTCCGGGGGTTTTTCCCGTCGGTCTGCGTGCTGGGACTGTTGCGTGTTCGATGCTCACCTCTCAATTTACGTGATGCAATGCAACTTTCCATTAGGCACAATGTGAAGTTTGAACAACGGAAGGGTTTCCCATTCGCACGCAATGCTCGGTACAGTGGGGAGCCTATTTCTTCACCCCCTTCTGGTCCCTTCTCTTATCCTCCTCCTTGCTTATTCGCTTAGTGTGTCGTGGCACAACAACATTGACCAGTTGTCGGATCCTTTCGGTATTATAATTTTCTTGCGATAGGAACAACTTTTACCTCACTCCACTTCTGAGTGTGGAGAGGGGGGGGGGCGGCGGGTATAATGTTTATTGTTACACTGTTTGAATAATTATCGACGAACGAGCGCCCGCGCACACACACTCCACAGACGAGCAAAGCCCGGAAGCACATAAAACAACTGCAGAATAATTAGCTGCACTTAATTGGTGCCGGCCCCCGTCCTGTGGCTGGCCCGCCTTACCTGGGATACCGCGAGTAGTTGTGCCGTAAGTTTTTTTTATTACCACCAACCTCCCAACCCCTCTCGTTCCCTCCTTCCCTACCATTGTACCACCTTAAACCGTGCTGGATTTGTCGTTAAACGTGCGAATCTATCGGTGCGTCTCGAAGTAGCTGGGCGCAAGAAGAGTGTACAGGTGGATGGGGAAACACACGTAGGAGGAAGCGGGAGGAAAAGTGTGAAATCTGTGAACACATTTTCCCACGAGTGTTTCCACTTTTTTTTTGTATGTGTATGTATGTATGTGTATGTGTGTGTCTTTCTATTCTACTCTTGCCTCCAGGTTGCTCTAAAGGAAATGTTGCCAGCTGGTAAACTTTGTCCTCCCAGAAGAATCGATCCCTATTTCTCTTTCCTTCCTTCTCGTTTCTCTCTTCTGCTCTCTCTCTCTCTTCTTTCCCCTCTCGCTTGGTTGATATTTTTTTCTTGTTCCCTCCTAACTCCTCTATTGCAGCACATTCCCTAGCCGTGTTTCAATTTGTGCAACGTGCATCGAGTACGATAAAGTTTTAAATCGATTCCATTGCACACCGAACCCGGTGTCGACCGATAGCCGAGACACACAGGACAGCACTTTTGTTCACACACATACACACACAAACACACTCCTCTGCACAATGGGAACTTACTGGGACACGGTTTAAAACATTTAACTTCGACTATGAAGTACAGGACCTGACACCTGTAGTCTGGGGTATCAAATCCAAAGGACATTAGAATTACAAGTTAAGTAACAAGAATGAAGCTCCCATATGCTGATATTTGTAATGCTATTTCGATGATTAATATGTTGTTGAGGACCTCTGCAGCAATCACCAGGCGTCTCCATCGCGACACAAACTGTCCTGAAATAAATTATATTTATTCTTGATTTTATTTACATTGACGACCAGATACAGTGTCCAATAATACGTGTGTATCAATGTCTTATTGTGTTGTACATCAAATCAGATGTAAATGACAAAAAATCTAATCAACATTCTTCTGACATTTGTCCTAAATCGCTCATAGTGCAATGTGCAAACCTTTGCAACGGGGAAACACTCTGATCTGTAAGTATTGAAGGTAAGTATGTGTGTGTGTGTGTGTGTTCGTGGTGTACGCGGTACTGGTTGATACAGTTTATATTTTCCGATACCTCTAACTGATGGGAAATAAAGAGCACAAAAATGCTGTTTGCCCTGTAAAGTACACCTCCGAAACCGAACGCCGATGGCCAGCGAGAGTTTTCCACCCAGTTTCCACTGTACGGAACACACAACACACCGACAAACACACACACACACCAACTTCATCAAACCGGACCTGTACGATAGCGATCACCGATAGCGCGATTGCTATTTGCGCCGCAAGTTATGCATCCCGCCCGGCAGCTATTAAATGGAATTAAATTGAAACTCACCCACCCACACAGAAAGCTCATCACGCTCATTACTGTGCGGGTTGGAACTGTGTTGGCGTCCAAACGACAATGGCGACGGTTAGATTGTTTGCTTTACTGCCCTTTCAAACGAAACGTACCGCAGTTTCCGTTCACTTCGCAGCACATTTTAGGGATCGTTTTTGTTGTTGTGCTGCTTTCCTTTCTTGTCTCGGTGTTTATGACTATGCAAGTGGTACGAACGCACAGCACACTAAGATCACAACCGAAAGTAGAATGGGGCCGCCACCGTATTGTGGTGGTTCGGATGAGCCTTCGCCATCGGGCCATCGTTCGCATAAACGGCGAATGCATCGCACGTAACATCCGCTGGTAGCGTGTGCAACGATCGTAAATGATGTGATGGTTGGGAAAAAGTTTTTTTCCCATTCACCTCGATGCGTCCGATAGCACGCGTTTGATAATAGTTTGACACAAAGCAGTAAATGCAGCGTAATGAGCGTCCCGGTCGAGCGCAAGACACAACGCGAAGGTTAAGAAACGCATCACGGTCACAATGGCGGGACGAAATGGGCAATAAATTTATGATTTCGTACCAGTTTTGTTGTTCGCTAGTGCCTGGCTGGTTGGTGTGTCACAAACCACAAAGCAATATGCTAAATAGCAGTGAATGATTTAGCTGTGTGATGCGAATTGCATACATTGCGGTACGATAGAGATGTTACTGCCCCTGTCGGTATGCAGTTAATCGGAAAGTAATTGCTGGAAATTTTAAGGACTTCAGCTTACAGTCTTTACAGGAAAAGTGGACTCACTTCAAAACTCCCCGAGGATCAACGAATAAACGATATCAAAAAACAGAAAATGGTATGCTCAATTCTAACTTCTTAAGTCTGCCCGGTTTGATGAGCATAAGCTTGATTGAAATACTGTCTAACACTTGCTCAAAGCCGGTGTAAAAGGTGAGGCAAAATAGCACGCCTCACAGTGTATTTGTCCATGTCAAGAATTGATTACCTCAGTTTCTTGATGTCAATAGTAGTGCTGTTCCGATTAGATGCGCACATCGCATCGTAACTTCACTCACAACGTTTGCATACGAAGTGGTACTCCGTCTCTGAAGCGTTGTTGGCAATTCTTGTTAGAAAGAGTTGACGTCTTGCGCAGATGAAGGGTTCATAACGATAACAGAATTCAAAATGTGTATTTGTCAGTAGAATTGCATACGTAGCAGGCTGATTTGTTTTAGAACCATAACGTCTAATATAATAACTCACAAGGGAGTAAGAAGATAACGATAAAACAGTAATCCTACGTTTGTTAGTATGCGTGTGTGTGTGTGTGTGTGTGTGTGTGTGTGAAGAGGAAATCCCTAATGATAGTTATGCAAAAATCCCCAAGATCTGCTACACGATGAACCATAAAACCAACCATCTGCCGGTATCATATTTCGGACACGGTTCCTTCCCAACCGTTCGCCTTTCATTGTTGATGCATGTGTGCGTTTGTGTGTGGTGTATCCTAAATGTTACACGTCTTTCAAAAAGCAGTAAAGCCACCCTTTCAACATCAAGCCGTCCATTTGCTTTTACTGGGAGAGAAGACAAAAAAAGGCACACACACACACCCGAAGTGGATTGTGGCAAGAGCTAAACACGATCAGCACGAATCTGTTATGCAAAAATGTAACCAACCGAGCCGACATTTTCTGTTGGCCTTTTAGCACAGAAAATACGAGAAGATGAAGAAAAAAACCTCGAGAAGCCAGATGGAACTTCCGGTAACGGTAAGGTAACGCCGAACGACAGGGAAAAACGTCTTTCCCGTCCATGCTCTGCGTCACCGTACACCAGATTCAGGCTTCCGGGCACCGTTATCACGGTTCATTGATTCGGAGGACGTTTTTAGTAGTCGATTTACGGAATAAAATGGTGACATCGATAGCCATTATCTAAATTGTGGGACGTCCAGCGTGGAGGGTCTGGCTGGACGGAACAGAAACTGGATTACGAGCTTACGAGTAGTGATGCTAAACGTTGAAGCGTTCGAGGAAGTTTGAGGAATTTTTGGAGAACAGCAATGCCAACGACTTCCTCTTTCTTTCGCGTACTCTCTCTCACTCTCTCTCTTCCATCGCACACTTGGGTACCCTATGGCGAAGCAAGCGATGAAGATAAGGAAGAAGTACGCTGGAGACGAATAAGCTGAGAGTTGTTGTTCTGCTGACAGCATTAACATAAAACTCCCATAGTAGAACAAATGTGCCTGCCAGTATTCCCAGCTCACAAAGCTGACCCAATTCTACACAGATTGAGAGAGACAGAGCGAGCAAGAGAGAGAGAGAGAGAGAGCCGAATTGCGTTTGCTACTGGCTTTAGCCGAGGGTTCCACAGCTGCTTCCATTGACGGTCCAACATCGTCCGGGCGAAAAGAATTGGTTTGCCGTAAAATTGTAGCCTCAACCGCTTGACTACACCAACCTGCACCGAAACACCGTAAATCCTATCTTGTGCCACACCTTGCGCCTTCGTTTTGGGTGGTGATTTCTTATCGGAAGTAGTAAGATGTCTCACCCTCGAACAGGAGGAACACATTTTTCCTCGAAAGGAACCTTGAAAAACACAACTTAACTGCTACCGCATAAATAAAAGTCACTGAGTACTATTTCGCTCAGGACTCAGGGGCGCTAGTCAAAGGCCCGAGCCTGCTTAACAAGTCCTCCGGCTCCGGTTCCGGTTTGACGTTTGTTTTATCCCGCACGGCATTAAATTCATCTCAGAGCGTACTTGATTATTTGGTCCTTAATTGAATTTACTTCCCAAGTACGCGGGACACTGGCAAGGGCCAACACCGGGTACGTACGTTGCCTTGGTAGCTGGCGGGCAAAAAGGTATAATCTATTTACGATCACTAAAACTCCCATAGTAGAACAAATGTGCCTGCCAGTATTCCCAGCTCACAAAGCTGACCCAATTCTACACAGATTGAGAGAGACAGAGCGAGCAAGAGAGAGAGAGAGAGAGAGCCGAATTGCGTTTGCTACTGGCTTTAGCCGAGGGTTCCACAGCTGCTTCCATTGACGGTCCAACATCGTCCGGGCGAAAAGAATTGGTTTGCCGTAAAATTGTAGCCTCAACCGCTTGACTACACCAACCTGCACCGAAACACCGTAAATCCTATCTTGTGCCACACCTTGCGCCTTCGTTTTGGGTGGTGATTTCTTATCGGAAGTAGTAAGATGTCTCACCCTCGAACAGGAGGAACACATTTTTCCTCGAAAGGAACCTTGAAAAACACAACTTAACTGCTACCGCATAAATAAAAGTCACTGAGTACTATTTCGCTCAGGACTCAGGGGCGCTAGTCAAAGGCCCGAGCCTGCTTAACAAGTCCTCCGGCTCCGGTTCCGGTTTGACGTTTGTTTTATCCCGCACGGCATTAAATTCATCTCAGAGCGTACTTGATTATTTGGTCCTTAATTGAATTTACTTCCCAAGTACGCGGGACACTGGCAAGGGCCAACACCGGGTACGTACGTTGCCTTGGTAGCTGGCGGGCAAAAAGGTATAATCTATTTACGATCACGACCAAGGATACGGGACAGCTTTCGCAGGCGAGTAGTTTGCACTCGATGAATCATTCAGCACGTATACGAAGCCACTCGGCCGCAGGCCTTGTTTGCTCGCCCGACGAATAGTGTGCATCGTCGTCAAAGCACACACACAGAACCCAGTCTGCTGACGTCTTAAAAGCGTTCGATGGTTCACCTCGCTTGGTGACATTCGCGCTGCGGCTGGATACGCCACTATCTTGTCCCTGGAGGCTGCATCGCGATTACATATTTAATCGTCCCAACGAACGAGCAAAACAAACGCCCGCTTTGCATACATTTGAGCGGGAAGCCGGAGAAATTGATCCCTTCGGAGAGATATAACATGAGCGTGCATACTTTCGGGCGCACAAAACAAAGGGTGAAAGAGATTAAAAACTTTCCATCTAAAAACTAGCCAGTATAAACACACACAAACGTAACCGATCGTTAAGCTTGCAAACGAAATCCATCAATCAACGCTCGAACCATCGACCCATCGTGCAGTAAAACACAAACTTTTCAGCGTAACTTTAGATTATGGGGGTTCATGCAGCGGAAAAATTATTGTCTCTTGGAAAATCCGTGATACTTTTCAAGCATTTGTTTTCCTTTTTACGTTGCGTTTTGCTCTTCATGCAGATTTATTGGTAGTTTTATTACTTAACGCGCCAGCAATTTCCGGTACCTTGGATTTTGCATATAGTTTTGAGATTAGTTTTGAAGGATGTACTTCTCATATTTTAGTCCTTCTTTAACCTGAAATCAGACCAAATAAGCTAGTGTTATAGGGATGAAAATTTATCGACAGTGAAGCTATCTCTCATTATTGCATACATTCAGGCGTTTTCTATAATAGTGCCTACATTCAGGCGTAGTAAATACGCATACATCATCGCAGGTCAAACGAACGATAGTGCAAGTCACCCTGATGGCGGATTGAGCAACGAAGCGTGATGAATTCTAGTAAAAGAACTATAAATTATACGAAAATGTGCAAAATTTTTATTCAAAATAAATTAATTTAATCAATTACACACAGTTGTAATAGAATATCAATCAACAAACACAATGTTGCCTGAGTTTAATGTGGAAAAATTGTACAGAAAACAAACCTTACTTAAAGTTTCAAGTGTAAGCTAACGCACACTCCCATCGTTTAATGCGATTTGCCGCACACAAGTGTGGCGCACGAGCCGAACACAAATGGCATTGTTACGCCATTTTACAGAAACTGTTTACACCGGAACGGGGAAGCTCCATGAATAATGCAACAATGTATTTATTTGCTAAACAGCTAACATACAATTGTTGGGTTGAGTATCTGTGTTTTGTTTTGTTTGTTTGTCGTAGTCTTTTCGCTTCCATTACAAACCGAGAACCATTGTGCTCGAAAGTGGTTTGAATTGTAAAGCGGATAGCGGTGGATGACTTCCGATTTGTTTGTTTTTTTTTTTTTGCTATCGTTCTCATTAAAAACTACATCGCTAGTGCTTTGCTGGTATTGTTTTGCATGCATCGAACGCTGGGCAGCATCGTCCGGGAAAGGAATAAAATATAACAACAAAATGCGATACCATGTTTGTGGATTGCAGCACGATACATGTATGTGCGGCCATAAAACCTTCAATCGGAAACTTGTTGTTTTGTAAGCGACAACAAAACTTTTCGCTCCCGCTTAATGCACAGCTTAACCCGGTGCGGTAACGATTTGTTTGCTAACCTTGGCTGTGTTGCTCACTTCGCAGTGAGAGCGAGCGAGAGGGAGATGGAGTGCACGCTTATCAAAATGAACCCATCGGCAGCAGGCAGCAAACCTGTGTGCTTCTCGTGTGAGAAAACTTTTTGCAAGCGAAAGGTGAACCCTTTACCATCAATCTTTTTTGTTGTTCGCACGCTCGCTCTCTTTCTGTCTGAGACACGATCTGGTAATTGATCATCGCTACCAGCATCCCAAGCAGCGACCTTTACGTGTGTGCGTGGGTAATGATGGTGGCGCGTATGGTTTGACATACGCTTCACTCGAAATGTGTTTGCTTTAACGACCATTTAAGGTGCAGTGTTCAACTTTTTTTTTCCCCCTCCCCGAGGAAAACACACACTCGCAATGCGTCATCTTATCAGCAAAACACTCACTCCGTCAGTCCCAACAGTCAGCCAACGCTACGGAATGGTGCAAATGAAGACACACACACACACTGGAACTGCCTGTAAGCTGCTGTGCGCTAGACAATCGGCCAGAACAAAAGCACGGCTTTCGTATGCAAAGTAAATAAATGGTTCCAGGTTTTCCTCCCTTCGCACGCTATCTCATCGCACACCAGTAAGCACACCGACAAACGCTACCACCAGAACCACCGAACGCAACCGAAAAGCTTGTACGAGAATGCTTTTCCGCTTTCGTCAACAACCGGGCACTTTCATCGGAGAGCAGAGAAGAAGAAAAAAAAAGCCACAAGCTACCGGGCGCCTCCATCGAGGTACGCGCCACCAGGCGTCTCCATGCTTTACGACCAACTTTTCGACACTGCCGCGTTTGACTGTTCCCACCGCTCAAACGCTGCCGGTAAGTGGGAAGTGGGGAAGCGAAATGGTTGCAAACTGTTCTTAACACTTTCGCAGGGAGAAAATAAAAACACACGACACCTTACCCAACGAGCGAACCCGTTTGCTGGTGCGATTTTTTTAAAGTGTACAAATAAGTAAACCCCAAAAGGAGGGAAAAAGAAAGCGAAGGAAATGGATTGTAAGGGCGTTTGGTATTGAATTAAATTTTCATAGCCCAAGCAAGGTGTGATTGTGTTGCTAGAAAACACGAGAGAGCGGGTGCACAAAAGAAATACTCCATTTTTTTTTTCTCTTCGACAGACAAAAGCACTCCATATTTCCCACCCAAACCTCATCAACTAAGTGTGTATTTGTACAGTGGTGCTGTCATTCATAGCTGCCATACGGCGTTTCCTTTGCACGCGTTTTGTTTGCCTTCGGTTTGTGCTGCAAGCCGATGACGGTGGTGTACCGGCCCCTTTTTTTAGTACAATAAATCGAGATCCTACTATCACTTATCACTCAGTAAATTAAATTTCCTTTCAAAGAAAAACAGCCCGTAATTAAAGATAATAAAAAATCCGGCCAAGAGACCATGTCTTTGTGCACATCAAAAACACACTTTAATGGAATTTAATTGTGATGGCCCGTGTGGCCCAGTGGTGCATGCAATTCTCGAGAAAAACAACGCCACCAACATATGCAGGCCGTCCAATCAACGCCCCTTATCCGGGCGCGTTCGAGCGGTAAGAATTTCGGAGAAATTCCATTTCCTTTTCCCTTGGCTTGACTTGGCCCGCCAGCGCACCATTTTGTCAATTTAGATGTTGCTCATTTTCATCCTCCGGGCTGCTCCATCCCTCGCTTATCCTTGGTTTTCCATTGCACCGTTACTTACTGTTTGTATCCTCGCCCCCCTCGCCCACAATAAGTTGTGTCTCGGCACAATGTGAGTGGTGTTGTGCTGCTGCTTATATCTTACGCCGGTCCGATCCAACAGTCGGCAGCCCTCGTTCGTTCTAATTTGATTTCGACATCAAAGCGCACCAGAGACTGTGTGAAGGTCGGTGTGTACGTGTGTGTTTGTGGGATGGATGGAGCGCAAAAGAAAGAAACAAACAATCTACACCTAACACACCGGGTAGTGGACAGTCCCGGATGAGCTTACTGCGAAGGGAAAATTATTAAAAGCTAATTCATGGAACATGGAATACTTGAGCAGTCGGCATTCGTTTCGCTCCGTCACTTGACCGGGTCGAGATTGGCGTACGGGCAGGATCAGGATCACCGGCACACCGGCACGCACCATAAAGATACGAACAGCTTCTCGCATCATGCTCATAACATTCATGACGCGTTCAACCGTGGTCGATGCGCGGAGGAAGAATATTTCGCTGCTGATGTGTCGAATTTAATGAGCCCACTCGTACGAACCTGATGTGTGTGTGTGTGTGAAAGACCGAAGGAAAGATCAAGGTTTAAACCATTTCCTTCTGTTCCACGGAAGCGCACAAGACAGACACGTACACGAAGAGGAAAAATCAGGCTGCGCAAACAACACCGGCTACATTTAATCGGATGTTGGTGTTCCGGGAAGCTTGTCACTTTTTCCCGGGACAGCCTCGTGTGCGCGATGTGCGAATGAGCTTGGCACAACTTTATATAACCTTTTCGTTTATTGTTGTTTAAGGGGGGGAAAGTTTGCTATTGTTAAGCTTGTTATCGCCTCTGATTGTTGTGAAAGGTCGAAAAAAAATAATTAATTAATGTTTTCAATCCGTTTTACTACGTATGTGTTTCGACGAACACGGGAAAAAGCTTTCTGTTGCTTATCTTTTTGCAGAAAAACACTCTTTTATGACGTTTGCTTTTTAAAACACAATAATCAATTCTTACCATTAATGAAAAAAGCCTTTAAACTCTCTTTGCCTGGAAGTATTGGAAAATAACACACAAATTGCATACTTTCAGGAGTATTCTTTTACTGGAAATGGAAATTGCTCGATAAAGCTTCCACCAAATATTCACAATACACTTATACGAGTCATTCAAGCTGCTTGAACAACACGAACTTGCAGTTTCTATCGGTTTTGATGAAAAATCTTTGTATCTGTTCTGGGGGGAGTAACATAATTGCGCCTACAGTTATGCAATGGGCTTCACTGCAAATAAATCGATCGCGAAAAAATGTTTTCATTATTTTAATCTTTGCGTAAATCCCAATTAAAGCAGAGTAGACCGAGCATGGGGGTTGTTCACCGAGGATGTTATTCACCCAGTGTACAAAAAGGGTGACAGACTGGACTGTGCTATCTTCCGAGCCATCACAGTCCTGAATGCTGCCTACAAGATCTACAGGGAGCTACCAAGCTGGATTTGTTGGAGGGAAATCCACTACCGACCAAATATTCACTCTACGGCAGATCCTCCAGAAGTGCCGGGAGCACCAGATCCCCACGCACCACCTGTTCATCGACTTCAAGGCAGCCTACACCATAGATCGTACTGAGCTATGGTACATCATGCGGCAATCCGGTTTCCCTGCGAAGCTGGTACGGCTGTTGAGGGCTGCAATGGACGGTGTGCAATGTGCCAGGCGAGAGTGTCGAAGTGAGGCTCTGAAAGGTGTCATGCGAAGCGCGGACTTCGACATCCGGGGCACGATTTTCACCCGGTCTCTCCAATTCCTTGGCTTCGCGGATGACATCGATATCATCGGACGAACATCTGCGGCGGTGTGCGAAGCGTACACCCAACTGAAACGCGAGGCCGACAGGATTGGATTGAGGATCAATGCGACGAAGACAAAATACCTGCTTGCCGGAGGCTCTGACCGTGATAGAGCACGACTCGGAAGCAGAGTATTAGTTGACGGCGACGATCTCGAGGTAGTAGAGGAGTTTTGCTACCTTGACACGATCGTAACTTCGGATAACAACGTAAGCAGCGAAATCCGAAGGCGCATTGTTCAGGGGAATCGTGCCTACTATGGGCTCCACAAACTCCAACAACGCACGAAAATTGCGATATATATCGCACACTGATACGGCCGGTAGTCCTTTACGGGCACGAGTCCTTTTCGATTTTCGGCGTGTCGAGAAGGAGAATGAACCACGAGCTAGCTGAGCTGTTTGACGTTAATCATCCAGACGGTTGTCAAAGCCGGAAGGATACGCTGGTTTGGGCACGTAATGAGGATGCCGGACTCATGCCCTGCCAGGAAGGTGCTCGTCAGCGACTCGTTCAGCACAGAGGCGCAGAGGAGCACAGCGAGCTCGTTGGCTGGATCAAGTGGAGTCAAACCTGAGGGATATCGGATGCAGCCGGGAGTGGAGGAGTGCAGCCATGGACCGAGTTTCCTGGAAACTAAATGGACGCCAGGCCCTGTGCTACTAGACGTGCTCCGTAGGAGCAGGCCAGAAAAGAAAAAGAAGACCAAGCATTTGAAACTGTATTCGTATATTCGTCGTCTGATGACGTTCTTGATTCGATTCTTGTATATCCAGACTTGAAGATTGACTCAAGCACAGTTTAATGCTGTGGAGAGCCAGCAGTATATCATCTGAAAATCGGCACGACACATACAAAAAACGAGCTGTAGTTAACATAGACCCTGTATAGATCCTGAAAATAACTGTGGCGCCCTCTGAACGTCAAATGTGCTAAAAATGATGTAAGTGCGTTCGAAATAGACGACTTAAGCATCTCATTAATGCGTTTTCATACCAAAAATGAAAGGTATAACCTGCAAGTGAACGACACCTTTCCTTTTCGTTTTTCTGCCCAAACCACAAACAGCAAAATCGGTAACCAAGAGCTTAACACACCGCAAGGTGTGTACCGTAGATAGTATCTTACACGGTGTAACCAATCCACAAAAATCCCCACCGTTTCGGCAAACGACAGCCAAACCCGAACACCCCTTTCACCGGGCACTGAGAAATCCCATCGCATCGAGATTCCAATCGGCAGCCGAAAATGGCGCTGCCGAAAGTGGCCGTGCTGAAGTGGAAAAGTCGACGCAAAAAAAAAACCAGAAGGACCTTTCCGTAACGGGCTCAGCTCGTAGTAGCTGACAGTAGATGATGAAATCTTTACGCCTTTGTCCGTACTGTTTGTTTTTTTTTTTGTTGTTTTCTTCTTCTGCTGACTCGGTCTCGGTCGTCTGCTGTAAGCACTTCGATGAACCTATGCTAATGGGTACACCCAGTGTGAATGTGACTCGAGCGTGTCTATTTCGATTCTTATCGACTGATTGGCTTTCAGTGCGCATCCATCGCTTGCCGGACCATCATATGTGTTGCGTGGGGGGAGGGGAGGAGGAAAGGGGTGAGGCAGTGTGTGAGGGTAGTGGATGAAAAAAAAAAAACAAAATCGCCCGCTGCCCAAAAACTTTACCCTCGTTTCGAATCGCAATTCGCTGAAGGAAACAAAACAGACACGATGGACAGAAAATAAGAAAAAAATCATATCATTCTTCGCTTCCAACAAGACGCCATCCCAACGCTTTTCCGCCAACCAGCTCCCTCGTTCCCGGTGACGTTTCCCGGGTACAAAGTTGGACACTTTTATCGAAACTCGTGCAGCGCCAACCTAAGGCTGATGCTTTCGCTTTACGTTATGTTTGATGGAGAGTGTGTTTCCCAACCGTTCGGCCTGCGAGGAAGAAAATTGGGACAAAAAAGCACCACCACCCTTCAAGCAAGGGGTGCAAAATTGGGGTTGAATGGGCGTCCTGAGTTGTAATGGAATCATCGAAGCCGAGATTCACCAGCCCGCACCCGGCCAAGATCAGACAATCATGCTTCATCCTTCAGCGGTGTTGATGTGCACACAAGCAAAAGGGGGAGAGAAAAGCAGCAGCAAAAGAAGAAGCGAAGGAGGACGGGGTCCTCTGAATTGATTTCTTTTATTTCGGTTGGAATATTTTTCACCCCGTGCTTTAAAGTTCGCGATGCGTGTGTGCCGCTACCGAACGAAAGAAACGCGTCACCCCATCCACACAAGGGGATCTTTGAGTTTGTTATTTCACTTTTCTTTGTTACTTGTTCGCTACATCTGATTTGTACCCCTTTTTACAACCTTTTTTTTCTCATGTTTTGTTCTGGTGTGTGTTGGTGGTGAGTATTTGTGTATATTTTTCTATAATGTTTTGTCTTGTGCTTCAGCGCACAGTGCGTACAATTGATGCGTGAAGAATGGTCTATTTTTCCATTTATTTATTATATTATTTATACTTTTTTATCAGTAAAATATCAAACAGTTGAAGCAAGCTCGAATTTGTAATTGTGTATTTGTTTGTGATCCAAGAAAGAATTGAATTGAAAGAATTTTTAACAATTTTTTCGATAAAAAACCAAAAGATTCCTCACGCTTTTACAGTTTGTCCGTTGGTGTTGATGCGTGTGCGATTCTGTGCGCGTTTTATGATGACATTAGCGGAAGGAACTAGAATCAAATAAAAGGGAAAAAATCAGACACACCACCACCAAACACCATCCAACCGTTTGATGGGTTTAGAAAAATCAACTTTTTCGCTAACGTCAGCAAGATGACTAACGAAACTAACGCTCTCTCTCTCTCTCCGTCTCTCTCTCTTACTCCCTTTCTCGAGCTTGCCGCTGCTTATCTTGTCGCTGGTGTGCGCGAAAGATTTGTCAGCAGAAATCGACTAATGCAGCAAGTTTTTGCACTTAGCCGAAAGCATCCCTGGCGTAAGTTTTATTCGCACGATAGCGCGCGCGACACGCCAAAACGTCCCCCAGTCCTGCCCCAGCGCTTGTAACAGTTTGACTATCAACTACTATCACTGACGAAGGCGAAGACGAATAGAGCAGCAAAATAAAAAGTGTGTGTGTGTGTGTGAGAGAGAGAGGGAGAAAAAAAAGCCCGTCGAACCGGAAACCGGGAAATGTACATCAAATGAAAAAGCGGATGAAATAAATCAAACGATATGAATCCAAATCGAATAAAGCACGAAAATGCTTGCAAAAGGGAAGGAGGCGCATAGGAGAGAGTGAAAGCGAGCGGGGAGGGTAGGAGGGGAAATTATGGGAACCTTTCACCACGGTGGAAATGAAACGAATGTACGGCAAGCACCGCCCCCCGGACGAACGGGAACACATCGAGTGTTGACTGTACGGTGGGCGGAAAAGGCGAAAAAGGACATTTAGGAAATTGAATCATTCCGTGCGATGCCACGCGCTTCAAAGCGTGACCCTCGAACCCCATAGGGAGGTAGGAAAAGAGAGGGGGGGGGAGGGGGGAAGGTGATGAGAAAGTGGTGCTCAGCTGGAAATACTGGCAGGCACATTTGTTCTACTATGGGAGTTTTATGTTAATGCTGTCAGCAGAACAACAACTCTCAGCTTATTCGTCTCCAGCGTACTTCTTCCTTATCTTCATCGCTTGCTTCGCCATAGGGTACCCAAGTGTGCGATGGGAAAGAGAGAGAGTGCGCGAAAGAAAGAGGAAGTCGTTGGCATTGCTGTTCTCCAAAAATTCCTCAAACTTCCTCGAACGCTTCAACGTTTAGCATCACTACTCGTAAGCTCGTAATCCAGTTTCTGCTCCGTCCAGCCAGACCCTCCACGCTGGACGTCCCACAATTTAGATAATGGCTATCGATGTCACCATTTTATTCCGTAAATCGACTACTAAAAACGTCCTCCGAATCAATGAACCGTGATAACGGTGCCCGGAAGCCTGAATCTGTAGCGTCAGCAAGATGACTAACGAAACTCTCGCTCTCTCTCTCTCTCTCCGTCTCTCTCTCTCTCTCTCTCTCTCTCTTACTTCCTTTCTCGAGCTTGCCGCTGCTTATCTTGTCGCTGGTGTGCGCGAAAGATTTGTCAGCAGAAATCGACTAATGCAGCAAGTTTTTGCACTTAGCCGAAAGCATCCCGGGCGTAAGTTTTATTCGCACGATAGCGCGCGCGACACGCCAAAACGTTCCCCCGTCCTGCCCCAGCGCTTGTAACAGTTTGACTATCAACTACTATCACTGACGAAGGCGAAGACGAATAGAGCAGCAAAATAAAAAGTGTGTGTGTGTGTGTGAGAGAGAGAGGGAGAAAAAAAAGCCCGTCGAACCGGAAACCGGGAAATGTACATCAAATGAAAAAGCGGATGAAATAAATCAAACGATATGAATCCAAATCGAATAAAGCACGAAAATGCTTGCAAAAGGGAAGGAGGCGCATAGGAGAGAGTGAAAGCGAGCGGGGAGGGTAGGAGGGGAAATTATGGGAACCTTTCACCACGGTGGAAATGAAACGAATGTACGGCAAGCACCGCACCCCGGACGGACGGGAACACATCGAGTGTTGACTGTACGGTGGGCGGAAAAGGCGAAAAAGGACATTTAGGAAATTGAATCATTCCGTGCGATGCCACGCGCTTCAAAGCGTGACCCTCGAACCCCATAGGGAGGTAGGAAAAGAGAGGGGGGGGGAGGGGGGAAGGTGATGAGAAAGTGGTGCTCAGCTGGAAAGTGCAACTTGCTACTCGCCTCCGCTTCTGGTACGGTCCGCTTTGGTTTGCTGTTTAGCTTCACTGTTCGTATTTTTAGTTGTCTCCAGAATGAATGTCAGAGTAAGAGTGCTCGGATGGATAAAATTACGCTTGTTGGCGATGGTTTGATCGTTTGGGGTTGTTTTTGGGTGCCTTTTTTCTGTTGTTTCTTCCGCTATAGTTATAGCTCTTGCATAGCGTACATGTACGTGTGTATGTGTGTACCTTCTTAATTAGATCGTTGTGTTCTCCGCGACTACTTACCCCCATCCGCCAACCACCGTCAAACATCAAAACCCCTTGGAAATGGTCCCCGGGTGCCCACTTCAAGCGTTTTCCGTCTGCCCCGAGTTTGTTACGACGGCTATAGGCCCCGATTCTATTACCCCATTAGCTGGTGGTTGGGAGCCATTTTTGCTGGATAATATACGATCCACCGGAGGCGTTGTGCCCACCCGAAACATGGCGTAGAGTCGAGCGGCAGCGCCAGAAAGCGAATGCGAAACGTAAGCATTGCCGGAGCCGTCCACACCCGGACCTGATCCGGTCCCGGGAAACGCTGAGCCGCATTGATTGTTTTCGCTGTTATTTATAAGAAACATTTAAGCCAGCATGATATTGCTGTTGCCTGCGACCGTGGGGAAAGCAAACAGGGAAGGAGACGGCATGGAAGATCCAGAAACGATACTGAATGGTGGAAATTTACATAAAATATTCATCCAATGCTTTAGCGCGAAGAGGACGCGTTTTTTTTTTTTTGTGTACGCGAACACGAATTGTTCACTCGAGGAAAATGGGAGGAAATCAACAACAACAGCAATACCAAAAAAAAAGGAAAACATTCGTGAAGCATTGCACAATAGGCGCAGCGTTGGTCATGAGGTAGATGTGAGGACTTAATATTTGATGAGTAGTTTTTAACTCTATGTAATCTCAAAACTAATGTACATTAGATGATTAATCTCTGTGATACAGATAAAGATTAGTAACAGCCGAAAAATTACGATAAAAAGTTTATATTTTACAGGGGTTTTGATCAAGAAGAGGAATGTTTCCAACCCCTCTGTGGAATGTTGCAGTCATATAGTGGAATCTTGTATTGCTTTAGGGATAATGTCTTTCCGGATTATTGTCGTACAAATTTCCCTTCAGTAGATACAAGATTCCATTATATGGTTGCAAAGCACTGTAACAGAGTCCTCATCGGAACCACTGTGCAAGCCCCGTATAAGTTGGAGCTACTTTCAGCAGGCTGTTTGTCGCTCGCCGATGCAAACACTGGCGTACATTATCTTCCTAACAGCGTATCTCGCACAACCCACCTCACTCACCCGTCCTTCCAACACCTTCAGTTTGATTGAGCTCCGATTGGTGGCACAATCGGAATATATGTCCCTCGTCTTTTTGTTGGAGAGTTCCACAGTCTCCTCCCTGGTGGCCCATTAAAGGCCGGATGATTGATTGCTATCTGCTATCAATTGACTCGTAAAGGGGTTTTCGGGTTTCTTCTCGCCAATCCTCCGGTCGTGTTTTGACATGTTCACCGATTTCCGTCATCGACGCACGCTGGCCCGTACCCGTCCGCGACTTTTATTTGACGTTGCCGGTTGAATGAGGTCCACTGGTTGTTTTTCGATGTTTTGTTTGTTTTCGTTTTTGCCGTTCGCCGGTAGCCTTGGGTAGAGGTGCAGATTGGTTCAGGCACACCCACAGGCATGCCACCGATCGATGGCGACCGATCCGCGAACCGAGGCGTGTCATTAATATCACTTAAGTGAACGACACTCGATCGGTAAACGGCGGATGATTGAGGGTCGTCGGGAAAGTGACAAAAGTTGGTGGGAAGAAAGAGGTGGGAGAAAATATATTGGGAAAAAGGAGAAACAGAGCACTCACACACACACACATTTTACTCCTAGTAACACTTGCAAAGGCACGAACATGGCTCTGCCCAGTCGAAGAAGAGTGACGAGCCGAATGACGAGGTAATCGTGGGATTGTGACTTTTGACAGCCAACTTTTTCTTTCGCATCTCTTTCTTTCACTTTCTCGCCTTCTCTCGCTCTAATCTAGCACACACACACACAAAAACATGGCGAAAAACGTTCTACCATTTTGTCTGCATCGTTTTCAAACTTCATTAAGCTGACTTTTTGCCAGCTGACGAAGGTTGAAAGGTGACGGTCAAAATGTTGATCCACTTCCGTCGTTCGGAAAACTGTCACCGTTCGTGCTGCCATTCCTCCAACAACATCAACCAACGTTTCCGCCCCATCTCACCCTCGCTATCCACTCGCAACGGCCAGGTAGTGTAAGCTGTGCAAGAAGGGTGACAAATTGTGGCATTTAGATTCTTATTACTCCGCTAACCAACCTGCACTTGATTAGAGCTGCCATCTTTACCGTGTCCGTGTGCCACTGTAAAATGGAGAAATAGTAGGGAAAATTATGGCACCAACCTATACATCATGAAGTGTGAAAAAACACCTGCACAGTGAGCGAGTGCTCCATCCATCACGTTCGATGACAAACGCTTGTGAGTGTCACCCATTTAACCGGGCTGACCGGAAGGTAAATAGCAACCGACCCCGTAACGGATTGCGCTCATTTCGTGGCGGACCCTGCAGCCGGGCGGGTTGGGCCTGGACAGGCAAACAAGGTTGTCAGTCATTGCTGTCAGATCAGAGACCGGCTTATTACTTCCCCGGGACCGGTAAGCTCGTCACGCTCAATTACGGTACGTAGTCAAAATGTGTCAAAATAGTTTCTCCCTCAAGCGGCCGGAGCACTTCATTAGCGGGGTACCTGTGCGGACATTCCAGCATTCTTTAATAATTGGTTTTTATGATTTGTTATTGTACTTTTTTGTACTGTGAGAGTCCACCAAGGTTTGGAACCCTACTGCATTAATTGTGGACTAGGGACCGGGATGGTCATCTTCTTCTTCTTCTTTAAAACTACAACCTCTGTAGGTCTTGGCCTGCTCGGATGCCGGGTTCCGAATCCGATAGATTTGCCTTTTTACTGTTGCCATGTTTCTTTCCATCCCCCGCTCACGTTTGTAGAGCAGCCAACGAATGGACGATAAACATCATTTAGGGGGATGTTTCGATCGACAACAAAACCTCCCCCCCGAAAGCGCGAGAAAAACCGTCAATCGTGGCAAAATGTGCAAACAGACCATCAATTATAAATCCACTGTTACGTACTTTGGATGAGTGAGGGATGGCGGGAGGGGCGGGGGGGGGAGGAGAAGTAAAAAGGGAAGAGAGCCAGTGGGGAAGGTATTTGGGAAATTCCAAAAGAAAGCAAAGCAAACAACTGGCAGGCAGTGGCTCCCAAGCCACAATCTAGCGGGAGAACCGATGGAATGCCCTCGGAACGGTTTGGCAGCCTTGAGGATGCTAACGCAAATAAAAAGCTTTACCCATCGTAACAGCTCATATTCATACACACACACCCACCCACCCACACACATGCCTTTTCATCCCCGTGCCTTTGTTTGTATTGGTGTTTGTTTTGGGTGTGTGTGTGCGTGTGTTTCTATATGTACTTTTCCCTTTTTTTCGGTTGGTTTGGTTTTTTTTTTGTTTGTGTTGTACAAGCGACCCCTATTCTATAAAGCTTCCTTTCCCAACCGCCCTCCCACCCTCCCTTCAAACTGTGTGGATTCCCCAGTATGTATATTTCCAACCATTATTTGCGGCCATTGTTGTTGCGCAGGCAAAGAAAGAAGGAGAAAAGCCGTCCTTTTCATTCCCCTGAAGCCGATCGATCGGTGATCAAAACTGAAAATCAATCGACCTCCCCGAGTGGAATATCAATTTACAATGGCTGCAGGATATCGGGCGCGGGGATGACAACAACGCGGGTGCGGACAGCACCCGTTTGTAAACGCCCGAGGCACTGCTCCGTAACATCCGGGATCAGGACAACATCTAGGACGTGTCGGGTTCGGGCATCGATGAAGCTCGGAAGAGGATAAAATATAAAAGATAGCTACCAACACATACACGCGATGGGTTGGTTGGGTGGGAAACTGGGGATTTGTCGAGAAGGAACAAGATGGGGGATTCTGCATAACAAGCAGAACCAGCAAAGGAACATTCGTTTCCATCACTCGCTTTTACTGGCATGCCGTACTGATTGATGAATAGTGTCACTCTAGCAGGGCGAGCGTTGAGTGGGAGCGGTTGAGGACGTCCATATCCTTAACCTACCCCGGAAAGACCTCAAGAAAATGGGAGAAAGTGCGATGAGTGCATATCGATTCCGATCTACTGCACCTGCGAAGATTCCATCGGACATCCCTCACTCAACACCTTAATCCTGCTGTTTAGATGTGCCAGGGTGGAAGAAGGGGATATACACAAGGGTTGAGAAAAAAAGGGACTCGTTCACTTTTGGTTTGGTTTCCCTGTTGACGCACTACCGCACTTAATTGAGGCATCGAGCCCGCTCATCCTCTCATCAACTGCAGTTGGTGACGTGACCAGGATTTCCTTTCACAACGCTCATCCAGCGGTGCTTCCTTGGTTTGTGATTGCCCGGTATTAGGCACGCGCCCCACAAAGGAAAACAACACGGAAGCCCCCAACACACACACACCACAAACTATCGGCATTTAATCTTTTTAGTGCGAACTTTTATGGGCCGGGTTTTGGGCCGGTTAGCAGACGGGCAGCAAAACATTCCACCGACATTAAGTGCGTTTTTATATTTCTCTATATTTCGCTATAATACATCAAGCGGGGGTGAAACTTTGCGTACGGTGGTTTATTTGCTTGTTACACTATGGGCTGGTGTGCAAGAAAAATGTGGTCATAAAAGGGCTTTTCTTCTACGTGTTTTGGTTTGAAGAAAGTATGTTTTAATTTTGTATCGATTAATCATGAGCATTTCAACTTTCTGTTTCCGTTTCTTCTGATTCTTTTTCTTAATATTGTTTCTTCTTTCTTTATATCAGTACAAATTCATCTCGTTTAGTATAATAGTTTACTCGTATATTTCGTTCAACTACTGGGCGGCTCCATCGAAATGCATCGGCTCTTTCAGACTTCTTTAAGTAGAAATTTGCAAAAGAAAGTAAAATAACATCAAAAATGTAATGCAAAACACAAAAACAAGTATCTCGTAAAGGTGTACACATTTCTTCAACTCAGTTTTAACTCTTCTCGTTTAATACGATACTTTTATTGCTTATTCCGACCAACTACTGGGCGCCTCCATCGACATACAACACACTAATAAAATGAATCATAACTTTTACAGGGGTGTTCCTCTAGAAAACAATCCGTACCAATTGAGTAGTTTATTGAGAAATACAGGAACAACATGCAAATACAACGATTTTGTATTTTGTCCTCTACCAATTCAAATAACATCTATTTTTGTAGATTTTAAGGAAGACTATTACCCAAAAATGTTGACCTTCAAATCTCAATAGTGCAGTTAGCAGGGCCGGTTGTCTCCAGAATGAATGTCAGAGTAAGAGTGCTCGGATGGATAAAATTACGCTTGTTGGCGATGGTTTGATCGTTTGGGGTTGTTTTTGGGTGCCTTTTTTCTGTTGTTTCTTCCGCTATAGTTATAGCTCTTGCATAGCGTACATGTACGTGTGTATGTGTGTACCTTCTTAATTAGATCGTTGTGTTCTCCGCGACTACTTACCCCCATCCGCCAACCACCGTCAAACATCAAAACCCCTTGGAAATGGTCCCCGGGTGCCCACTTCAAGCGTTTTCCGTCTGCCCCGAGTTTGTTACGACGGCTATAGGCCCCGATTCTATTACCCCATTAGCTGGTGGTTGGGAGCCATTTTTGCTGGATAATATACGATCCACCGGAGGCATTGTGCCCACCCGAAACATGGCGTAGAGTGGAGCGACAGCGCCAGAAAGTGAATGCGAAACGTAAGCATTGCCGGAGCCGTCCACACCCGGACCTGATCCGGTCCCGGGAAACGCTGAGCCGCATTGATTGTTTTCGCTGTTATTTATAAGAAACATTTAAGCCAGCATGATATTGCTGTTGCCTGCGACCGTGGGGAAAGCAAACAGGGAAGGAGACGGCATGGAAGATCCAGAAACGATACTGAATGGTGGAAATTTACATAAAATATTCATCCAATGCTTTAGCGCGAAGAGGACGCGTTTTTTTTTTTTTGTGTACGCGAACACGAATTGTTCACTCGAGGAAAATGGGAGGAAATCAACAACAACAGCAATACCAAAAAAAAAGGAAAACATTCGTGAAGCATTGCACAATAGGCGCAGCGTTGGTCATGAGGTAGATGTGAGGACTTAATATTTGATGAGTAGTTTTTAACTCTATGTAATCTCAAAACTAATGTACATTAGATGATTAATCTCTGTGATACAGATAAAGATTAGTAACAGCCGAAAAATTACGATAAAAAGTTTATATTTTACAGGGGTTTTGATCAAGAAGAGGAATGTTTCCAACCCCTCTGTGGAATGTTGCAGTCATATAGTGGAATCTTGTATTGCTTTAGGGATAATGTCTTTCCGGATTATTGTCGTACAAATTTCCCTTCAGTAGATACAAGATTCCATTATATGGTTGCAAAGCACTGTAACAGAGTCCTCATCGGAACCACTGTGCAAGCCCCGTATAAGTTGGAGCTACTTTCAGCAGGCTGTTTGTCGCTCGCCGATGCAAACACTGGCGTACAGTATCTTCCTAACAGCGTATCTCGCACAACCCACCTCACTCACCCGTCCCTCCAACACCTTCAGTTTGATTGAGCTCCGATTGGTGGCACAATCGGAATATATGTCCCTCGTCTTTTTGTTGGAGAGTTCCACAGTCTCCTCCCTGGTGGCCCATTAATGGCCGGATGATTGATTGCTATCTGCTATCAATTGACTCGTAAAGGGGTTTTCGGGTTTCTTCTCGCCAATCCTCCGGTCGTGTTTTGACATGTTCACCGATTTCCGTCATCGACGCACGCTGGCCCGTACCCGTCCGCGACTTTTATTTGACGTTGCCGGTTGAATGAGGTCCACTGGTTGTTTTTCGATGTTTTGTTTGTTTTCGTTTTTGCCGTTCGCCGGTAGCCTTGGGTAGAGGTGCAGATTGGTTCAGGCACACCCACAGGCATGCCACCGATCGATGGCGACCGATCCGCGAACCGAGGCGTGTCATTAATATCACTTAAGTGAACGACACTCGATCGGTAAACGGCGGATGATTGAGGGTCGTCGGGAAAGTGACAAAAGTTGGTGGGAAGAAAGAGGTGGGAGAAAATATATTGGGAAAAAGGAGAAACAGAGCACTCACACACACACACATTTTACTCCTAGTAACACTTGCAAAGGCACGAACATGGCTCGCCCAGTCGAAGAAGAGTGACGAGCCGAATGACGAGGTAATCGTGGGATTGTGACTTTTGACAGCCAACTTTTTCTTTCGCATCTCTTTCTTTCACTTTCTCGCCTTCTCTCGCTCTAATCTAGCACACACACACACAAAAACATGGCGAAAAACGTTCTACCATTTTGTCTGCATCGTTTTCAAACTTCATTAAGCTGACTTTTTGCCAGCTGACGAAGGTTGAAAGGTGACGGTCAAAATGTTGATCCACTTCCGTCGTTCGGAAAACTGTCACCGTTCGTGCTGCCATTCCTCCAACAACATCAACCAACGTTTCCGCCCCATCTCACCCTCGCTATCCACTCGCAACGGCCAGGTAGTGTAAGCTGTGCAAGAAGGGTGACAAATTGTGGCATTTAGATTCTTATTACTCCGCTAACCAACCTGCACTTGATTAGAGCTGCCATCTTTACCGTGTCCGTGTGCCACTGTAAAATGGAGAAATAGTAGGGAAAATTATGGCACCAACCTATACATCATGAAGTGTGAAAAAACACCTGCACAGTGAGCGAGTGCTCCATCCATCACGTTCGATGACAAACGCTTGTGAGTGTCACCCATTTAACCGGGCTGACCGGAAGGTAAATAGCAACCGACCCCGTAACGGATTGCGCTCATTTCGTGGCGGACCCTGCAGCCGGGCGGGTTGGGCCTGGACAGGCAAACAAGGTTGTCAGTCATTGCTGTCAGATCAGAGACCGGCTTATTACTTCCCCGGGACCGGTAAGCTCGTCACGCTCAATTACGGTACGTAGTCAAAATGTGTCAAAATAGTTTCTCCCTCAAGCGGCCGGAGCACTTCATTAGCGGGGTACCTGTGCGGACATTCCAGCATTCTTTAATAATTGGTTTTTATGATTTGTTATTGTACTTTTTTGTACTGTGAGAGTCCACCAAGGTTTGGAACCCTACTGCATTAATTGTGGACTAGGGACCGGGATGGTCATCTTCTTCTTCTTCTTTAAAACTACAACCTCTGTAGGTCTTGGCCTGCTTAATCGTGGGATTGTGACTTTTGACAGCCAACTTTTTCTTTCGCATCTCTTTCTTTCACTTTCTCGCCTTCTCTCGCTCTAATCTAGCACACACACACACAAAAACATGGCGAAAAACGTTCTACCATTTTGTCTGCATCGTTTTCAAACTTCATTAAGCTGACTTTTTGCCAGCTGACGAAGGTTGAAAGGTGACGGTCAAAATGTTGATCCACTTCCGTCGTTCGGAAAACTGTCACCGTTCGTGCTGCCATTCCTCCAACAACATCAACCAACGTTTCCGCCCCATCTCACCCTCGCTATCCACTCGCAACGGCCAGGTAGTGTAAGCTGTGCAAGAAGGGTGACAAATTGTGGCATTTAGATTCTTATTACTCCGCTAACCAACCTGCACTTGATTAGAGCTGCCATCTTTACCGTGTCCGTGTGCCACTGTAAAATGGAGAAATAGTAGGGAAAATTATGGCACCAACCTATACATGATGAAGTGTGAAAAAACACCTGCACAGTGAGCGAGTGCTCCATCCATCACGTTCGATGACAAACGCTTGTGAGTGTCACCCATTTAACCGGGCTGACCGGAAGGTAAATAGCAACCGACCCCGTAACGGATTGCGCTCATTTCGTAGCGGACCCTGCAGCCGGGCGGGTTGGGCCTGGACAGGCAAACAAGGTTGTCAGTCATTGCTGTCAGATCAGAGACCGGCTTATTACTTCCCCGGGACCGGTAAGCTCGTCACGCTCAATTACGGTACGTAGTCAAAATGTGTCAAAATAGTTTCTCCCTCAAGCGGCCGGAGCACTTCATTAGCGGGGTACCTGTGCGGACATTCCAGCATTCTTTAATAATTGGTTTTTATGATTTGTTATTGTACTTTTTTGTACTGTGAGAGTCCACCAAGGTTTGGAACCCTACTGCATTAATTGTGGACTAGGGACCGGGATGGTCATCTTCTTCTTCTTCTTTAAAACTACAACCTCTGTAGGTCTTGGCCTGCTGGCAATTGCTAGCTTTCTGTGACTTATTTATACCCGTAGCTGGATAGTCAGTCCTGCGTACGGCGAGGTGGTCCGGTCCTGCCGTGTGAACACCGGTGCCGCTATCGGATACACCACCGGGCCGCCCCAAATGGACCCGGGATGGTCTAGGACCAAGAATTCTGGACTCTGAATGACTCTCAACTCCGGAATCAATATTGATTACAGGTGCAGTACAGATCAAGAAACTCTTGATTCAGAATGTCTTATAACTTACAGTTCCACAACATCTACAAAGCGGATCTCTAAATCCTGTCATCTATTGTTGTAACAAGAACTTTACCTTCATTCTATAAAACTATCAGCAAATCTCTTCACGTCCTGGTTTTCAAAAACCTCAATCTTTCACTACGGGTACGAACCAAGAGTTCAAATACTTCTTGGTAATGGGAAGTTTACGAGAGTGTCCTCTGTTAACTTCAAACTCGTCCAAAACATTGTACGGCCTCTAAATCCCCTTAATATCCTGTGCGATAGGAGTCTAGTAGGAACATGCACCAATTGTGAATAAGATTACTTTAGAAAAGCCTCAAATCTGTTCCAATATCACTGAAGAATTAGCGATACTAGGCTGTCCACATTATTGGCATAATTATTTGGCTTCTCCACACATTTCCAAAAGCTCTTCTAGTAATCATCTTTCTTCCCGATTTCTAGTTTCTCCACAACCGTGCCACAACATCATTTCGATCCCCTTTTTACCTGCTCTTTAATGAGAAGCTTTACACATTTGACAGTAAGACGACACGAGCTGTTTCTTCACACATCACAATCAAATTAAAGAGCAGTTCACTTGTGTAGCACCAGCAACACACCAGCAAGCCTTCTCATCCACAGAGTCTTCAAGCCAACACAAACCAACACTCGAGCACAAGGAGGCCCCCACACACGTACGAAGTACTTTGATGCATCCGAGAAACAACAGCAAAAAAAAGCCACCCTTCGAGAGTAATCTGCTTCACACCGCAGCGGTTGTCCTTGCCTCGACAAGCTGCAACTTTACCATGGCGAAACTTTTGTTCTAGCACCAAACCCAACGCTGTGGCAACGTCACCATGGGGTTTCGCCCGGCCGCCCATCCAAACTCGGCTTTCATTGTCGTCGGGATAAGACTATCTAGATAAGCCTCGTAAACGGCATTTTACGAGATTCACAATGAAGCCATCAAAATGGCTCCCCGCCCTAAGATGAGTGTGATGGTGACCGGGCCCCATCCAAGTCCCGAACTGTCCTGCGTACCCTCGAGCAAGTTTTAGTGTGAGCATTGTCGAGCATTTTCGCTCCGGTTCACCAAACACCCCGGGTTCCACTTGACCCAGTTCGATGGATGGTCTCGGTGCGCCTCACACTGCCGGGTTCGGACTCACGTCAAACAAATCAAACATTGATTTGAGCCTGACGGGTGGGAAAAGAGATCCCTTCAAGCACGGCCCGGGTAACGTTTTACGACGGTGGCCATCTTTTTGCGGACGCGATGACAATTAACGTCATCCACGCCCGTCCACTTCAACCACACAATAATCAAGCAATTATCATAAACAAACCTTCTTCTTTCGCTGCATCGGAAAAAGCCTTTTCGTCACAACCAACAAGTACAATGATGGCGCCTGTACCACACAAAGAAAAAAAAAATTACAATTCTTTTCCCTTGCGAGGGTTGTTTTTTGTGTTCAATTTTACAAGATTCCCATCATCAGTGGCGAACACAAAAAACTATCTTTTGCGAAAGAAGAAAAAACAAACAGTTTTAGCTTAAAGTTGGCTTAAAATAACTTCGCCTAACTTCTTTAGCACCTTTTCCGTCCCGCTCTGCCTGTTCCGGGGAAAACAAAGCTGCGGCTCTACCAACTGGGACGAGCCAGCCACGAGCCAACCACTCTTGTGTACGGGTGTGCCTGGTAACGAATTTTACACCTTGTGTGTCGTTTTTCTTTCTTCATTCTTCAATTTTCTCTCAGCACACCACACTATGGTGTTGCGTGGAGCAAACTGTGGACAGAAATATCTCTCACTACAACAAAAACAGTTGCTGTTTGCTTATGACTCAAATCGAACTCTTTTTGTTAAATTTATTGCATAATTCGTGCTATCTTAATTATTTTAGAGTGATTGTAACGACTACGATAGCTCAATTGAATGAAGTACTGGGCGCCTCCACCTAGTTTTTCATTGTTCGAAACTATATATCATATTTTCTTCATTTCTATGCTAAAAGATGCACAAAACTCGTTATTATGTTTGACCGTCTCGGCGCAATAGTGCACCGTGACCGTGCTAGACAACTGCAGCCACGTGCAGCGCCACTGGCCGAATGGTGCAAAAGTTTTCGCACCTACTCAATTCAAGCTTACTCAAAAGTTATAAATATGTAACAGGATTACATCGGCCATCGAGTTTGGAAAGTGAAGCAAACGAACCGAAAAGCAGGAAAGCGAGAATGTTGCAGCCTAGCGCAAAGGAAACATAATTTAAGGGTACGGCGATTCGCTTTTGATGGCAACACCCGGAACTCACCTGCACGCTGAACACATCCACGAACCAAATCATTAATTACCGGTGCCAGAGTTTGCGCTGCGTTGTAGTTAAGCGGCTTCAAGCTGCGGTGAGCATTTAAACTCTTCCGTGCTACCAATACGCAGCCACTAAGCAGCGTAGCGGTAGCGACGGTGTTTCGCTTTAACGGTGAGTGATGATGCTTTGGGGGAGATCGGAAAACAGTCTTAATTATTTTGCTAAAATTTCATGCTATGATTCACTAAGTAGAAGAAAAAACACACCACGAAGAGGGAAGAGAGAGGATCCAGCTGGATAAAAGCGTCCATTACACATCCGGTCGCGAGCACAAGGTGGAGAAAAGCTCGTTTAACTTGTCCCGCAGCAGAATCTGGCCGGAACCGTAAGTGAAATTAATCTTATCTTAATTACTGGTCAAACTACAGCATCATGCAATGGCTGTTTTTTTGCTCTCACTCTCTGGCTCTCTCATTCTAGTTTTTCCTTGAATAAATCCAAACCCCGGAAGTCACTTGCACATGTTCCGATTGTTTAGCAAAGTCCAAGATTCCACACCATAATTTACCTTTCATTTTATTCCATCTCTTTTTCTTCTTCAGGCACATAAACACACACAAACACACACACGCAGCGTTTTATTTGCCATTTCCGCTAGATTCGGTGTACAACATCGAAGAAAACACGACACCGATTTATTACCATCATGGTTCTGCGCTTTTTTTTTGCTTCTCATAGCGCCATCTAATAGACGCCATCTTGGTTTTTTTCTTTCTATTTTATACTGTAAGCCTTGTCGTCTCTTGTCGCACAACGGCTACACGGCGTCCGGATTCTATGGAGACACCTTAGCCTTATAAGCTACTCAGATCTAAGAAAATCAAAAGAAAACATCATAATTGTTTTAATCAAATGGACAGTTTTGCTTGGATGACTTGTGTAATAGCTGTATCTAAAATACAAAATCATAATCAGAAACACTTTTTCAATTAAATTTTCCCTACCAAAGGATGTGTCGGTAAGTAGCCGAGACGCACTGTAGTTCAAGCGACATCACTGCGTTGGTTCCGCAAGCAAAATTAAACTGAGCCAATGGCCAATTCGGTCGCGAAGTCGAACGGTTATAAATCTTGCCCCGCCCCTTTCGCCGCCAGCGCCCTTGTGAGTTTTCCTGCGGTCTTTTTTTTCTTTTTCCATCGTACCACAAATGCCCAAGGTCAGACGGGTTGGCCAGTTGCCAAACGTACTTCCCAAGCGGGTCTTCATCTTCGCCCGGGAGACCTTAGCGCCCGAATGAAAAGTAATGAACGCATCCCGACGTTCGATGGAGGCGCCAAGTGGCTCACGGCATTGCACTGCACCCCTTTCTCACTTTCCCGTGCGCTTATTGCCGATGAGTGCGATGAGAGCGAGATGATAATTATGGTGCTGCTGCTCTCATTATACTATACTCAAACCAACCACCCGGCTGGTTAAGGGATTGCATAAAACGAGCTGCCTTATGCTACGCCACGGGTGTTGAAAACGATGTAATGGTGCAAGGGGCTAAATATATTACCTAAAGTAATAACAGGGAAAACGTCGAAAGCCCGAAAGAAATAAACATAGTGTGTACGCAGCAAGAACGGCACCGAATGGGAAACAGGCGCGCCGAGCTGCAATCGGATCAATGGGAGAAAAAACCCATCCATTTTCCTGACGCAATTCCGATTCCGATTCATACTTTTTCTGCCGTATTGATTTTCACGGATTTTGCTTCCTATTAACATCCAATTAGTTGATTACATTTTACTACACTTCGCTACCCACATCACTTTCCCTGCATGCGTGTTCACTCGGTTTGTGTGTGTGTGTATGTGTGGAAAGTTTGCTCTTCGAATTTTCCCGCACAAACATACGCTTACAAACAGCACACACACACACGCACAAACTTGGAATGAAAGTGGAAGTCCTTAAGCAAGTGCCCTTCCGTTCCGTTTCGGCTGGCGAGAGTGACTTTCTCCGACCGTTCCAATTTCTTCTGCTAATCGCCCTAATGAGAGCGCAAACAGTGTGAAGCTCCTTATCACGACCAAACCCGGATCCAGCAGACGCAAGTAAAGCAGGGCTCAGCAGGCGCTACCGGTGCAAAAATACGTTTTTTTTTCATGGTCAAAGAGACCACCATCGAGCGAAGCAGCAACAACCCTGTAGGCCGGTCCCATTGCCAGTTGTCACTTTCAATTTCATGCTGACGTTCAGGTTGGCCACACGAGCTGCGCCACCACCGACTACCCAGTACCGACCGTGTTGCGGTTGCGGACGGAAAAAGATACGAACGGGAAGGATTAAATTTCATTTGACTAATTTACTGCAAGCACTACTTTACTCGTTCGGTTCGGTACCGCGTCTCACAGCTGGATGGAACGTGCTGCAGCAAAGGAGTGTTTGCCTCCCATTGCTTAATGACGATGACGAGCCAACAGATCAAATATTCATTTTATAATTATCCGTTTTGAGCAGACGGAGCGACGGTTTACGCTCGCTACAGGGCAATTTGATTCGGTGAGCAGATTTATGAACATATCATACAAATGTCCGGTCAAATCAAACAAATACAACCTACTTCCCAAGCGGGTCTTCATCTTCGCCCGGGAGACCTTAGCGCCCGAATGAAAAGTAATGAACGCATCCCGACGTTCGATGGAGGCGCCAAGTGGCTCACGGCATTGCACTGCACCCCTTTCTCACTTTCCCGTGCGCTTATTGCCGATGAGTGCGATGAGAGCGAGATGATAATTATGGTGCTGCTGCTCTCATTATACTATACTCAAACCAACAACCCGGCTGGTTAAGGGATTGCATAAAACGAGCTGCCTTATGCTCAAAACGAGCTGCTTTATGCTACGCCACGGGGGTTGAAAACGATGTAATGGTGCAAGGGGCTAAATATACTACCTAAAGTAATAACAGGGAAAACGTCGGAAGCCCGAAAGAAATAAACATTGTGTGTACGCAGCAAGAACGGCACCGAATGGGAAACAGGCGCGCCGAGCTGCAATCGGATCAATGGGAGAAAAAACCCATCCATTTTCCTGACGCAATTCCGATTCCGATTCATACTTTTTCTGCCGTATTGATTTTCACGGATTTTGCTTCCTATTAACATCCAATTAGTTGATTACATTTTACTACACTTCGCTACCCACATCACTTTCCCTGCATGCGTGTTCACTCGGTTTGTGTGTGTGTGTATGTGTGGAAAGTTTGCTCTTCGAATTTTCCCGCACAAACATACGCTTACAAACAGCACACACACACACGCACAAACTTGGAATGAAAGTGGAAGTCCTTAAGCAAGTGCCCTTCCGTTCCGTTTCGGCTGGCGAGAGTGACTTTCTCCGACCGTTCCAATTTCTTCTGCTAATCGCCCTAATGAGAGCGCAAACAGTGTGAAGCTCCTTATCACGACCAAACCCGGATCCAGCAGACGCAAGTAAAGCAGGGCTCAGCAGGCGCTACCGGTGCAAAAATACGTTTTTTTTTCATGGTCAAAGAGACCACCATCGAGCGAAGCAGCAACAACCCTGTAGGCCGGTCCCATTGCCAGTTGTCACTTTCAATTTCATGCTGACGTTCAGGTTGGCCACACGAGCTGCGCCACCACCGACTACCCAGTACCGACCGTGTTGCGGTTGCGGACGGAAAAAGATACGAACGGGAAGGATTAAATTTCATTTGACTAATTTACTGCAAGCACTACTTTACTCGTTCGGTTCGGTACCGCGTCTCACAGCTGGATGGAACGTGCCGCAGCAAAGGAGTGTTTGCCTCCCATTGCTTAATGACGATGACGAGCCAACAGATCAAATATTCATTTTATAATTATCCGTTTTGAGCAGACGGAGCGACGGTTTACGCTCGCTGCAGGGCAATTTGATTCGGTGAGCAGATTTATGAACAAATCAAACAAATGTCCGGTCAAATCAAACAAATACAACCTTAAAAATGTAATTCTGCATTGCACGATGCATTAAAGTAACTTAAAGGGCTACACAAAACACCGCTTAGAGAAGAAAAATATTAACAAAAAACAATTTATTTATGAACATTGCATACCTGTAAGCGCAAAATAATTGAATTGATTGTAAACTCAAAGTACCAATTGAAATTTTTAACTACGATAACATGGCCGCAATTTATCCGCAACTTTAACTTTATAAAAATCGTTGAGGAAATCAAGATAGGAAATAAACGGATGTTTATTAATTAAAATAGCTTCATAAATACTTTCTGCCTCGCAAATTGCATACCTGTGGGCGCTAATCAAGCAATTTGTATAACTGCGTCAAAGAGCGGGTGAATGCAGGCTTAAATTGAACAAAATGTAGCAAACAAAATCAAAACCTTATCCACAAGGACACCTGAGAGTTCCTGGAAGTGACGACCCGCGAGATCGGCTTATTCATTCCTTGTACGGTGATGATGGAATGAGTTAAAGTGAGGCAGAAATAAATAATCTGCTCAACAGATACACTTATTGGCGCCAGAAAATATCTTCTAACGACGATTTTGATAGACCGATTGCATACTTGCGGGCGGAAAACCCATTCCCACCAACTAGCAACCCAAACTAACTATGTATCTACCATTACGCAATCACTCAAGCGAAGTAGCAAAACGAAACAGGCAAATGTTACTTAATCGATTTCCCACACCGAGCCCAGGCTGCAGAAAACCGAACCGTAATGCTGCTAATCGATCAAATCACCACCCGGCAAAGCGCTCAGGTGCTGTCGTCCGTGTGTACTGTTGTACGGGAAGGATGGAAAGGATCAAATTTTGCAACTCATTCGCTCCCCTCCCGGTTACACCCCGAAAAACTCATTAGTGTGGACACGCACTCACACGGTGAGAAACTCCTTACCCGTATGGCAGTGAGCGAGGATGGATTTCCCGGTGCCTTACAAAGGAAGAAATTGTGCCTGACCTGAGCATGGAAAGGCGGCAGTGAAAAGTCACGCGTGTCAAATTTGCCTTTCAACCAACCCAGCCCGGAACGATGCTGGCTCCCGGTCGAACCAACAGTACGGAGCAATAGTTCTAATTAATATTCACCGCAGGCCAAGCTTAAGTTTCCGAGCACGGTTGGAATATCATCAACAGATTCCGAGCCAAACTGGGCCAGCGTTTCCGTCCGCTGCTTACCATTGCCACTCGCAGAAAAGAAAAAGGGATGCAAATTGATGAGTTTGCGAGACGGTAAACAGCTGACACAGGTCTCTTGCAAGAGCTGTACCGAGAGCTCCGTGTTTATACTGTAATAAGTGTGGCTCTTTTTTCACCATCTTGACTGGGTCGCGCTTTAATACTTAACCTATTTTTCTTCCTGTTGCAAAACCAATCTCACGCTGCGAAGTTTTGCGGCTGACCGAAAGTGTAGTTGCCAAAGATTAAATGTACCTTGCTAACGTACCGTGTAACGTGTTATCTTCGTACACCGCTCAGAGTTCTCTGTCTCATGTCATCAACCCGTCTATCGCCATCTCTCTCTCTCTCTCTCTCTTTCTCTCACATGCGTATGCTCTAAAAAAAAGCGTCAGAAAACCAGAAAACACCTACGCACATCATCAGCCGAACGGTGCACAACGGTCTCCTCCATCGCAGGAAATGATATGCATTAGTGGGTAAAGAAAGCAACCGGAGCTCGTTACCTTCATTAGCAGCTTAGCGCCTTAGTTCCGTATGGCGTTTACCGTCACCAAGGTGTGGCACACGCGCTAACAGGACCGGGTAGACATCCAGGGGGGCCTAGCCCATCCGGCTGGGAATGGTTAATAACCTCCAAAAAGCAAACAAGCTTTCACGCGGATTACGTGAGCCCGGTTAGAATCACGTTGCCAAGGGTGAGAGGATGAGTTCTTGATTAAAACACTCCTTACCCTCCCGTTGTCCAACCCCCTGCTGAATACAGAATGGACAACAGAACCGTTACACAACGCTACCGACACGCGATTTCGGGATGAGATTTTAATTGCTCTAATTTGGTGCCATGGCTCGAATAATTGCCACCGACACCATTTCGGTGGTGCTCATCACTGCTTGAACCACTCATCCCCATTTGTCGGGCCCGGTTTGACAGGTGATTTTAGCAACGTACCGCTCCATCCACCATACATTTCCACCCCGTTCCGATTTGGCGGATTAACTTGTTCTCGCGCTTGGTTTCCGCGCGCGTCTAGGACATCTGTGTTTGCGTTGTAATGGAGTAGTTTGCAGCGCCGAGGTATCGGATGTTTTAACGCAACAGAGCGCACACATCGCGCTTTCCCGGTAGTTTGCTGGCACAGTCATGGAGACGCCCAGTACCTGACGGCAAGCAGCCGATGGAGACGCCCAGTACCTGATGGCAAGCGGGCGATGGAGACGCCCGGTGTTTGCTTTTGCCCTAATGGATGTATATGGATTTGTTCGGCAGTTTGTTTTGCTAGCAACAACAACAACAAAAAACCGCGACACAACTCCACCCAATCACCCTACACGGGGAAGCGTAAATAGGGTGATGGAATCAACGAAAGAAGAAGAAAAAAAAGCTCCACCCGCACACCGTCAAACCTTCTCAGCTCAGGATCCCTTTGTAACAGTGAAGCGGCACCACGAATAAATTGGATTCTGACATGACGCCGGCACGTGGCGACGGAGTAATAACCAACAAATAACATGCAAATGATACACACTGCATGCACGCACCAGGATGTAAAGCATCTGTCGAACGGTTTTCTTTTTTTCCGGGACAACTTTCGGGAGAAAAAGGCCAATTGCTTTATCGTCTCTTTCGACCCCATCCATCGGTGCAAATGATCGTGTCGAAGGAAGTAGCATGTTTTCACGCCGCCCGTACGCATCGCGCCGTTGCTAAGTTGGGGGAGAGAAAAAAAAACCTCCCCGAACCGGAAACCGGAACCGACAAACGGAAAACCAAATCAACAGCCGGAATGAAACTCGCCTAATTCAATTAGCTGCTCGTCTGCACCCGGGATCGCATCGGCCAGGATGCTGTGCTCACTGTCAAATCAGTGTCATTCGATGTGATTGTGCGTACAGGTTGTGTGTGTGTGTGTGTGTAAGTGTGCCGTTTACGCTGATTTGACCTTCATTTTAGAGCGCCTAATTGCGAAGCTGACATCTAAACTAATATTTGAAGTTTTATTATACT
Organism: Anopheles maculatus; assembly: GCA_002091835.1. Classification (NCBI taxonomy): domain Eukaryota; kingdom Metazoa; phylum Arthropoda; class Insecta; order Diptera; family Culicidae; genus Anopheles; species Anopheles maculatus. Next base: position 273,525 of record KZ061898.1, read on the forward strand.
TGTTGCGATGTCCCGCTATTGGTGTTGCTAGACTCCGTTAAAACCAAAAAAAAGTTATGGGTTAAAAACAGCTCAAAACGGTCCATAAATCGTTACAAGCAAACGGTTTGAAAATCTCAATTTTCCTTCTACACAGCACCGAAGACAACCCGTTTCACGGTTCACAATGATCGCCAGCCCATGTTAAGCAATTTACCGCCAGATAGTAAAACTCTCGCTTGCCATTTTTTGTATTTGGCTCTCCTTTTTTTTATTACACACTACGCGCTCCGCAGGTCAATAGATCACCAACGAAACTAAGGATTAAAATCAGCCATATTACAAAAACCACCACCAACGGCCACATCCCCCACAATTGTGCCATTGATCGGTGCCGTAAAAATTGGTACGCCTCGCGGGCCCGGTGCCTAATTTCAGGCGCCATTAAGCGGCCCGAAAGTGGCTAATAAACGTGCCGGGAGTTGGGGTGGGGGGTGGCAAAACGCGCCGAACGTCGTGCCGCCCACGACCTCGTAAAAAGATATAAATTTATCAAACTTTCAAACCGGCAAACCTGCCCCGCCACCCTTTGTTTATGCGTGCCGGCCGTCCCGCTAGCGCCCGAATGTATGCCATCACACGCGTGTACGCTTTCGCGCGAACCAATTGTGTCGCCCGGTGAACGACAGCGTACCCGTAGGAAGAAAAACGCTTTTGCCGAATTTATATCCTCTCTACCCTGGGCAGAACACCGACCGGGGGGTTTTCCTCATCCTTTTCCTTTTCTTTCCTTCGTTCCCGGGAAGGGCTGGAGGACAGTGAAAATAGGGCTACATCGGTTTTACGACACCTCGTGGTTCGGCGTGTGCGTGCTCGCAAAAACCATCTGCTCGCGTTATGTTCTCATGTGCAACACACGCTCGAACGCTCGAGCCGGCCCACGCCGTCAGAGAAACCGTAGGAGATAAAAACAATAAATAACCCCGGCGTATCCCTCCCTCTGCTCGCACCGTTTACCTTCGACGGGGCAGGGTTTTCTGGGGTGGAAGATCCGGTTCGGTGACGGAAAAAACTTTATTACCAACGCATTACACCACGTAATCACCATTTTCGGTACGGTATATGTGTATGCCGCTGTGCGTGTGTGTGTGTGTGTGTGTGTGGATGTATGCAGAACGTGATCTTTAAACCGAACACAAACCGACAAGTCGTCCGCATCCTCACAACAATTTGGTGCAGTGGTGTCGGGAATGCTTACCTTTCCCCACAATTTTCGATGGCCATGTGGATGGAGGTCGATCTACCTGCCAGCTTGCCGACACCATCCCAGTACTGGACGAAGATTATGACCAATAGATGGATGTGCTGGTGAACTGTGGCAAATATGTACATAGACCAGCGGAGATGGGACGCGATTGGAAAAATAGACAAGAGTGCTAAATGCTTTTAAAGAGCGGAAAGCTTTTAACTTTAATTAACAGTCCAAGCCTTCGGGCAGGACCCTCGTTCGTGCGCTCCCAATCTTCTACCTCACGCACCTTATCTGTCTCGCTCATCGACACTTTGCCACTTCGATCGCATCGATGGGAGGCGAGATTTTAGGTAATGGAGACGTTCCGAAGCGCAATCGAACGCCGGCGAACGATTAACGGCACACGGCAGCGAAGGCGGAAAAACCATTAATTCATCATTCGTACACGATAGAAGGTTTTCTACCAACATCGTGAACCTTTTCTTTGGTTTTATAGCTTCTAAAATGTAATGCGTCTGCGAATAATCCAGATATTCATGCAAGGATTTCTAATGTTGGCGTACGATGGCCCTTTACTTCGAAACAATACACGCAACCCATTGTACCGTTACTATTTGGAAAGTACTCGATTGAATAGCCATTAGCAGCTAATGAGTTAATGAACGGGGTCAGCTATTAACGCACGTTCGATAAACGGAAAATAACTATAGCTGATACCATATAGTTATTGTATTAACCTTTGCCTTGCCAACGCACTCTTTTGCAAGCGAAAACAGGTCTTAAGAAATACCTTTAATAAGGATTGCTAAATTTATTCTCCTCTAATATTATTCATAAGTTTAGTGTAAATCCCCTAAAGACATAATTTGTGGAAGTATCAATACATGGTTCAAGCCATCGTAAGGAAATGCTTCGATTTAGACCGGTATCTACATCAGCAATTTTAAGCATCCTTCATACCTAGCGCAAAACTGCACAAGCTCGACAATCGTAACCTAATTACATTACTACCGAGCTGACCGACCAGGAAATCAGGATCAAACTCGATGCACTTGTAAGCTAGAAAGTCAATGTACACACATGTGCACTGCACAATACAATACTACAAACCGTCCGAAGACTTATGCTCTTCCCAACTGTCGGACGAACAATTTATTTGCGCTGGAACCATCTGTTGCAGACATTTTGCTCCTGCTCATATATACACACACACACACACATGTAGAGACATGCTGCTGTTGATATCTCAGCCATGCCATCTTTCTATCACCACCTACAGTTCCGCACCAGGGAAAACCAAGTATTGGAGTGAGTGCTAGTAGAAACAACACTTGGAAATGTGTGTGGCTGTGTAGGAGGAACTCCATTGTTTGCATATCTAATCACCGTAAACCGTAACCAACGTTGACACCCACCCATGCACACGTATGCGAGAAGATATCCCACGTACTATACACAGAGCAGTGGCCAAGGTTCGTGTCAACAGAGATCAAGCAAAGGTCTCGTCTGAACAAATACGACCATCGGATACCTGCCTTGCGCCTCGCAAGAAACTCCTGCTAATGGATACTAGTTAAGACGCACTAAGTGTGTAATCTTTCTACTACATCCGTTACATTTGTCATTAAAATATAATTTGTGACCAACCTCGTGCCACTCCCCAAGGAGTTGGGAATGATGCAATCTCCGTACCACATCCAACCGACCAGCATATTGCACCAGCACAAGGATAATGAGCGTTAGCCCGGCAAACCTAGCATATTCTCTCTACTGTTCCTGGTTATGTTGCATTTCACAGTTTGCCTGTTTCTTTTACTCCTTCAAAATTTGTTACTACGACGGATTATTTAGCTAGACGGTAACAATGAACTTTAGTTGCAGGACGAAACTGGGTGCGAACGTTCGGAATGCGTAAAGCGTTACAGTTTCATGATGAATTTTTCCCAGCTGACGCGACGAAACACATTTTCCATTATACTGTCTGACGCTTTCTTATTCCCTCAACCATCCCTCCAAACACACACACCCCACGTTTGATCATGAGGAACGTTATCATCCCCCGATCGCGTCTGAGGCGGGGAACTTTTTGTCACCTTCCCGAAACACTTGATGCATCACACAAAATTCTCGTTCCAAACACATACACACACACACACACACAGACACCTACAGTCAGGTTCGTAAAAATGCTAAAAAGCTACCTTGTCTCGCAAGCCCTTTTGCTTCATCTGACACTTGGCCCTTTTTTCTCTTTTCCATCGAGTGCGTTTTTTTTTGCCTTTGTTCTTGCAATCCATAATAAATTTTATGCAAAACTTTTCTACCAAGCATCACCTGCCCTGACCGCAACCCTGCTTTACCGGGATGAGTAAAGCTCGGAGATTTAAGGTTGATTCTTGGCTGGGTGTTGTTTCACTTACGCAATACTACATAATTCACCACGTGCACTCGCTCGTACACGTTATATTTTAACGGCACACTGTATGTATGGTTGTGTATGTGTGCGTGTGGGTAGTTGTGCATCCCAAGTGCATGTAGCACGAGGGAACAGAAACGAAAAACCTCCTTCCTTAATCTACAAGCCTCCTTCCTCGAGGAGCTAAAATGTATTCACACCCCAAAATAAAAAAAAAGCTCATATAAAATGGGCCACTCTCGTTCAACCCTACACTAATACATTTTCATATATCATATTCTCATTTTCTCCTGTCTGGTGCGCTCTCCGGTAAAATTTATGCACACTTTTGATGTGCGGGAGAAACGGGCAGATTTGCACTTCATATTCTGTTAGTGCCGGTTTCTTCAACACCCACACGTGTATGAGCGGAGCTTTTTTTTTTTT
>KZ061899.1:0-27598 GCA_002091835.1 Anopheles maculatus
ACGTTGTTTCTCTTCCCTCCCACCCCCTTTGTCTACAAGATAACTGTCAAATGTTACTTGTGGTTTATCGTGCTGTTTTGTGTTTTGCATTGTACATTGTTGTGTGTAGAAGGACAAATTTGTTTTACAAATAATGGAGGAATCTAGCAAGGTACTTAATTCTCGAGCACATCTTCTTTTGTTTCTTAATCTGATGCAAAATAATTACGCTATTCCGCTTCTCATGTGTCTCTGCAGGTGCTGGAAACATTGAAAAAGATCGGTGGTATCGATGTGCGTCATCTTTGGATCATCCACGACGAAACGTTTCGCGAGTTTTTCGATTGGTTTACAAAAATTGATGACGGAAATCTCGTCACGGATCTGCTGCTCAAAAGGTACGTTCATCGTAAGCATTTAGCTACAGTTTAGCGGTTGTAATATGCTGCTTTGCTTTGCAGCTATCAAGAACTCGTTCGAACCGGGACCGTGTTGAGTGACGCGATATTGGAAGAGCAATTGCAAGAACTGAACCAAGAGTACGCCAACATACTCGATTACACCGATCGCGATGTGGAAGCGTTAGAGCAACAGCTGGAGCAACTTGTCGAGGTGGAGGAAAAGTACGAAAAGCTGCTAAACGGTACAAAGAAAACGGACATCGCCCTCACGAAGGAACTGTCTGAGTTGGAGCGAAATATTCGCGAGCAGGAGTATTTGCTAGACAAAGTGGCATCGAACGGTATGGATATGGCCAGACAGTTGGAAGAGAGTCAACAAGCAACTCAGCAACAAATCTCGGATTTGCACCATTGCTACTACCAGCGTGTAAGTGCCGCGAGTTGATGATAAACGAGCGATACGGAATCGATTAATAATGGTAATACATGGTGCATCTTGTTTGTAGCAAAATCCTCCCATTTTCATCTATCAAATGCCGATTGAGCAATTCGATGCAAAGTGCGACCAGTTTCTGAAGTATCTGGAGATGTACGTGAAGAAGCATTTTACAGTGAAACGGCTGGACAACTCGAAATCGACGGATGACGTGGATAATCAGCAGGTGATCGATGAGCTGGAAGGTATCAAGATACGGCTGGATGCGGAAGAGCTGAAGCTGCTTGAGGCAAAGCGAGAATATGCCGGCGTGATGAAGCTTGTTGAACGCTTGCAGGACCATAGCTGGATGCCGCTGAAGGTGTCCGCATTGAAGTGAGCGCTAGATTGACATTGCAGACTGTAGTCGTAAAGCGTAACGAACAGATATCATTTTTCATCGTAGGAAGCAGTGCCTCGAGCTGAAAAACGCAAACGAGCAAGATCTGTTACGGATGGATTTGCTAAAGCACGAGCTCGATATGCTCATACGGCAGGTGAACGAACTGAAAATCGAACACGTGCTGTACGAGAACAATCGTGCCAAGCTGGATCGTGCCGTCAGCCGGCTCGAGTACATACAACGATTAGACGAATGTATCTCCCGTGAGCTGATAAATGCCGAGCTGCTGTGGATACTGATGCAGCTCGATTTGGAGAAGATACGCGATCGGTTTGATAATGCGGACGAAATGAACGGTGATTCGAAACGATGCTTCAAACGCATCGACACGATGAGACAGATCGAAAAGAACACACTGCAGGAGGAAGCGTACGGGGAATATTTGGGGCAACTATCGGCACTAGTAGCACCCGCCGCTGGTAGCGCAGAAGAATCCGTGCGTGGAATGAAAGTGTGTCTGCAGCACTTTTCCGGTTTGATGAAACGCCTCTCGAAAAAGTGCGAATCGATCGCCAAAGGCAAATATCATCGCAAGGCTGAGGAACTGTTGAAACAATTGTATGTAATTGCTGCTTTTTTTTAAGTCCATTTGGTAGAAATTTTCCTTTTTTCGTGTTTTTTTTTAGAACTTCCCAGGAAACGCTGCTGTCACGGTTCGTGTTCGATGGTCCGCTAAACTATCCCCAATTCTACGACCAGGAGTACTTGGAGCGGGTGCAAAAGCTAGGCTTTGCGTTGAGCCAACTCGAGCGAGAGTTCAGAAATGTTCGGAAAGATTTTGTACAAAACATCGAAGAACCGAAGGTAAGTGCCGTGCCTTTTTGTGTTTATCATTTGAACGAGCTGTGCGAAAATTCGTTTATTCTTTTTCTTGTAGCAAAATCAAAAGTTCTGGCTATACAATCAGCGTCTCTGGATTTGGTTCCTAACAGAACCGAAAAAGGTGGCTTTTGCCATCAAGGAAATAACGGCTGAAGCATCCAAAACGGCCAGCTATAAGAGCATATCCGGTATCAAATGTAAATCGATCGCCGATGATGCCAAGTTTTAATTTGTTCTGTTAGTTACTGTAAGTTAACCGAAAGTGAGGTATTATTTTGAAACATCAAATAAAGTTTGCTAATAAAGTATTGGAGCTTGCGTCTTAGAAGTATTCTAAAAACAAAGTGAAATTACGAATTGTTTATTCGTCTTGGCTACAGATTGATTGGATAAGATCCTCCGATAGAAGCGTGTATAGAAAATTCTTTTGGATGCTGTAGTGGTTAGTTGAAAGTCTTTTTTTTTTTTCAAATGACGCTTTCTAACTTATACCTCATGTCAGCCATCCTATGAGCCTGATCCTGTGTAATTATCCTATGAGCGACTTCGTCACATGTGTGGACAGCGAATGTCGGATACAAATTAATCTTTATCAAGATATTTTTTAACGTTTGACGGACATTCTGACCACTTAATCAAAGATTTAGAAGACGATAAAACCACCTGGCAATAAATCCTCGATTTTTGACACAATTAGACGTTTTCATGTGTCTCCCGAAGCAACAAGATGTAGTAGAACTCGAACAGGCCAATTTTTTCTCCTAAGTTTAAACCTCACTATACAAACAAATCATCATCTGGGTGGGTGTCGATTCTTCTTCTTCTTCTTTCGTGGCCTGCTCCTAGGGAGCACGTCTAAAAGACATGGCCTGGTGTCCAATCCGTATCCAGGAAACTCGGTCCATGGCTGCACTCCTCCATCCCCGGCTGCATCCGATATCCCTCAGGTTTGACTCCACTTGATCCAGCCAACGAGCTCGCTGTGCTTCTCTACGCCTCGTGCCGAACGGGTCGCTGACGAGCACCTTCCTGGCAGGGCATGAGTCCGGCATCCTCATCACGTGCCCCAACCAGCGTATCCTTCCGGCTTTGACGACCGTCAGGATGTCTGCATCGTCAACCAGCTCAGCTAGCTCGTGGTTCATTCTCCTTCTCCACACGCCCTGCTCGCACACACCGCCAAAGATAGTCCGTAGCATTTCGTGCGTTGTTGGAGTCTTCTGGATCTCAGGAGTTTGTGGAGTCCGTAGTAGGCACGATTCCCCTGACAATGCGCCTTCGGATTTCGCTGCTTACGTTGTTGTCCGAAGTTACGATCGTGCCAAGGTAGCAAAACTCCTGTACTACCTCGAGATCGTCGCCGTCAACTAACACTGCTTCCGAGTCGTGCTCTAGCACGGTCAGAGCCTCCGGCAAGCAGGTACTTTGTCTTCGTCGCATTGATCCTCAATCCAATCCTATCGGCCTCGCGTTTCAGTCGGGTGTACGCGTCGCACACCGCCGCAGATGTTCGCCCGATGATGTCGATGTCATCCGCGAAGCCAAGGAATTGTCGATTCCTTCAAATCAATTCCCTGTAATATTTGGTCAGAAGGCGGACATGATACAAAAGGCAACTGTCAGCTACTTAAATTGCTAGGACACTGGGACAACAATTAAACAATCGTTGAAATCAGTCTCAGAAAACTTTTCTTTTCTTCTTGCGTGTTGCATCAACTCAATTTAGGATTATTAGGGGTTTGCATAGGTAGTGAAAGCATCATAAGAAAGAGCAGGAAAGAGATTTGTATACACATCATATAAAACAATAACAAAACACTGCCGAATTGTTTGGCGATCAGGATAATAACATTCACTATTGCGAAGTAAATTGCAGCAACTTCTCGCAAAAGCCTTATGCCCACTTATCCCAGTAAAACGAATTCGATTTAAAATGTTGGTTTTTATTTGCACCCATAATCCGATTGTAATCCTATTCGGGGTTTTCGCTGTGCCGCTCCAAAGATATCGAGACGCCGCTACCGGCCCCGAACTGGCCGAACGAAGGGGTTTTTATTGGACCGTTTTTACGGCTACTGGAACTCCGAGTTTAAGTAGAATCGAACGAGTTCGGGTTGAGGATAAGCTAAGGGGCTATATTGGCTTAAGACCGTTTCGCTTTACAAGCAAGCGTGCAACTGCCTGTTGTTATTTTAACCTAACCTTCTGCTCGACGACTGCTTCCAGAGCGCCATGGAATCGAATTCCCTTACTGTTTTTTGCTCGCGTGTCGAACGCTGCTAGGATCGAATCATCCGAAACGTGCATCTTACGGACTATTTCCAGGGGTATGTGAGCGTTTGCAATAGAACATGTGACCTAAAGGCAAGGAATCTAATACCATCATGACCTCCCCGAGCAAAGAAAAAAAAAACAGGAAAGAAAAAGAGAAGATATCGGAAAGAAACCGATCCACTTGCGTTTTTCGTAGGTCGGAAGTGAAACTAAAATTGACATCGCATCACAAACCACCAATAAATGCAAATACCGCAAACCGGAATAACCCGCGCGGATGGGTGTGGGGGTTGTGTTGTTGTGTACCACATCTCCGAATGCGCTGATCCGGAAGAAGCACAAAACAGAAGCACACATACACACGATTGCTGCTTCTCCCGTGCTTCCCGCAGTAGCGGAATTACGTTCGGAAGCAACAATTCTATACGACCCCAACCCGCGGGTGGTGCAGTAGTACGCGGGGGACACGGTGCAGTAGTACGTACAGCGAACGAAGAATGAATTTTTTTGTTTCGTTTTTTATCCAATTTGAATAAATTCGTATTTGTATGAAGTACGAGCGAGTATGGGCAGCCGGGTCCCGGCTGTTCGGTTTTCGGAAAATCGTTGAGTTTAAGTTGAGTTTTCGCGAGAAAGCGGCATTTCCATTTCCCGCCTTTTGGCTCGAACCGTTTCCGTGTCGTCTCGATGGCGCGGAGAGTTTTGAACGATACAAACGACACAGCGTATCCTTTATGGTGGAGAGACGTTCCCATAAAGAGAAAACGAGTTAGAATAAAACTAAACCGCCGTTCGTGTGTGTGTGTGTGTGGTCGCAGTTGTGCGCGAGAAATTTCGTAGGGAAAAAGGGAAAAATTGGGGATTAAACCACGCTACGCCAGTAGCTACGGTTATGGATGAAAGCTTGAAGTATGGCATAGCATGCTTATAGTTAAAGGGATAAGCGCTATATAGGTTCGTAACTTATGTTTTTAACCTCTTTTTTATGGTTTTACACAATAAGTGAAACATTTTTAACAGTAAACAACATATAAAATGTTGTCTAATTTTGGTAGTTAAAAAAGGGCGGAGATTTAAAATGTCCCTGCATCCCGGTAGATCGTTTATTCGCATGATGTCTTATGTCGTTTCTTCGCATGACGAACCATTATGCAACGAATGCAAACTGTCAGCCATTAGGGCATCTGGAAGATCCCCTGGAGTGTCGATACGCGACATCTTGGATCAGAAGGACTACAAATACGCGCAGATTCTGACTGACTTCGGCAAAGAGATGGGAATCACCCTTTCATTCCTTCTCATAACTATGTAGCTGAAGTCGCTGAGGTTGTAGCTGACAACCTTTTCGTTGGCGGAGTGCTTGCGTTCGATACTGCGGTGACTTACAGGTACCGTTGTTTTCGGATTCGGGTGTTTCGCCAGCGACGGGGTCGCCGATTACAACATCAAATTGCAGATAGCTGACCGTACCAATCGGTGTGGAGGTCGTCAACCAGAAAAATGATGGAAACCAGCCTCAAATTCCTGCCAAGCTCCAATGAGAAGATGATCCAACTCCCATCTGGCAGCCTATACTAGGGAACCCACCCGGCATAAGGTGCACGTCAACGGCGAGAGGAGGAAATATCTCCCTCAAAATAGCACATAAGCTACAAGAAATATCTTTGTTAGATTTAAGAATAGCATTAATATATACGACCTGGCCGTAGTTGCGAAAATAAAAAAATAAGTATTCTTCAACCTATCATATAACGAAATATTATTCGAAAAAATCGGTTTATTAGTATTTATAAGATAAATTCCAAACCGAGTTACAAGTCCGTAAACACGTCATTCGTTTGAGATGCTTATTCTAATAGACTTCAGTGTCTTTATAGTAGGGCGAAATGTTTTACAAATTTGTATTTAAACTTAGCCCATGTTGAATAACTTAACCGGCTGCTAACGCGCAGCCTTGATACAGCGCTCCATCCTATTGTTGGGAATGTTAAACAATATTAGGACACCAGGCGGATGCTTGGTTAGAAACTCCAATGTTACCATCTCAGGATCATCCACAAGTATGTCTGGTGAATACGAAGCGATCCAATTCGGCCATTGGAGTTGGCATTGATACTGACCAGAACAAATTTCTTCGAACAAAGTGCATTTCGAACGAACGTATCTCGGGCTTCCTATTTCTTTGTACCTTGCAAACATCAATTTTGCTACAAACATCAGCTTGAGTGTCCTCGGTGAGAGCGGCAAACTCTGAACCCTATTTTTAAAGATACATTTTCACATTTAACAGCAATAGAATACCTAAGTTTCGAAGTAGACTTTTATAAAATAACTCACTATTTTTATTATTTTTTTTTTATTTTTTTTTAATAACAAATTGTCTGCCTAAGGCTACACAATGTACTTCAAGAGAGGAAATAGGTAGGGAGGATTGACGAAGGAGAGCTCGGAAAGCTGGTAAGGAGAGAGAGAGAAGTCAAACAGATCGGAATGCGAGTTAAAAGCACGGATTGCACGTAGGAGCGGATCATTTGGAACATAAAAGTTAATGGCAGAAAAAGGATGAGAGGAGCATCTGTGGAGTGAAGGATAAAGGAGGCAATAAAGGAGACCTGGGCATGAGTGCGGCGAGTTTCCAAGAGTTCGAGCCTCAACATGTGACAACGAACGGGGTACGGCGGCAACGATGAGCCAGAATAGCCAAACACATTGCGCAAGGCAAAGCGGGTGAAAGTCCTCTGAACTCGTTCTAACCTTGCAATAGCTCCGATACTCGAAGGAGACCAGATTATTGCGGCATATTCTAGCGACGAGCGGACCAGGGAGACAAAGAGAACTTTAAGGCAGCTGATGTCTCGAAACTCGGAAGCTAAACGACGCAGCATTCCAAGCATTTTGTTGGCAGTCGATACCACATGATCAACGTAAGTCTAGAGTCGAACAGCACACCAAGATCCTTTACCCAGGAAACACGCTCAAGAGGAAGATTACATAGACTATAATTGAAAGACAGAGGGTTACGACCACGAGAAAACGATATAATTTGGCACATAATAGGACAAAGTAGAAGTGAGTTAGAAGAAAACCAAACAGAGAAGGAAAGAAGAATGTTTTGAAGAACTTCACTATCACCAAGAGCTTTGACAGGAAGGAAAATTTTAATACCGTCAGCATAGCAAAAAAAGCTTCAGAAGGAAGAACAGTGTGGACGTCATTGATCCCGGTTGGCCCAATGCGCAAGAGTTAACATTTTCCCATTATTTTTTCAGCACGATTTGTTGTTCAAACCCTTGCAGAAAGTAATTGCTTTATCATCCGTCGGTTTTACACACAATTTCTATTCTATAGGGTTTTTAAACAGCAATCCCAACCGCCCATCGCGTCCAATGCTTTCAAAAGCATCGGTGCATTAATAATGCTATTTAGTGTTTCGTTATTTATGTTGCACTAATTGCATACATTTACATATCGATTGACAGCTAGTGTGGTAAGGGAATGGTAACAGTATCCGGAAGTAAACTGCCGCTTCCCCGGAATCGGCCATCGGGTGTTTGCCGAACCGCTAGCCAGAAACCTCTTCACCGCCACTTGTTGAAAGAAAGGATTACTGACGACCATTCATTATGTATGCTAATAAAATAATGTTACTAATTCTGTCCACTGCTTTCGTCGTGTCATTCGTCATTAGCGATGGCACGATGGTGCGGTGTTGGGTTTCGGAAGTTAAATGGTGCGAATATAGGACGAGGGCAGGAGGTGTAGCGATTGGTTCCAATCGTGGTCATCATTTTTATCTCATATGATTGATTTACCGTAGGGAAATGTATGATAGTTGGCAGCAGCAAAAAAAGAACCGGGTGTTTGGTACAGCGTTAAAGCTTTTTGTGACCGATAGCGGTATGTGTAATTTAGATTCATTTGATTGTGGAAAATGCAAAAGTGCATTAGTATGGGGGGAGTGGGGTAGAAATGTTCACGGTACAACGGGAAAAGCAAATAGTAACATCGCTAATTGGAGCTGTTAAAACTGTTTGGATTTAAACATTAACACCACCGTCCGGAACGAATTCCTATGGGGAGTGTTCATGCGATTAACTCTCTCTCTCCCTGGGTGTACACTGCATAAAAGATATCGTATAAATTAATGGTAGTTTATTATGTACATCAAAGCAATGGAGTTAGGCGAGATATGAATGGGTAGTTTAAGTATTGAAAGTTCCAAATAGCCTTCCAGAATGTAGGGCCAACCAAGATAACCGAGCTATCAGAGTGTTGTTCACGATTTTTGGTAATCACCTAATTGAATGGCAGCTTTTCTCTTTCTTGGTTTAAATTGACTACTAAGTCATGCCGGTTATCTTATGATTTACCAGATCTATTGATAACAAGTATCTGGAAAGTCAATCCTAATTCTCAATGTGATTATTTCTGTGAAGTTTCTGATATTTTTGTCGTCAAAATGACTTCAGAAGACCTAGACCAGACATGGAATGTCCCTCAAGTCCTTTCAATCTAGTCTGCAAAAGAATGTTGACAGAAAATTAAATACACACAAGAATAGTTCCTCCGCGAGAATTCTTCGCGATATGGCGAACAAACTCGAAGAATCTGAATAACGTCCAAGAACTGCAAAGAATATTGCCTGTGCCACAAGAACTAAGCCTCTCAACTAAGCGCTTGAAATTTCTTTTTTTTTGTTTTGTAGACTACTAGGATATGGTCGGACTCGACACATCGTCCAATTGACCCAGGCGTTTAAGCCTAACTATCATAGGCTAAGTCGTGTGTTGGGTTTAAAGCAGTTGGAAACAGACCCCAACATTGTCTTTAGCGACGAGGAATGAAAAGGATAGTACCAAGTTAAAATGGCGCATTTGGGACAATACCAATCTACATGAGATTCACCAGTGGATTTTAACATGCGACGCGTAAAAAGCATTTTATGTGCAGTCCGACCCGCGAGTTAAACAAGCTATTAAGATGATGATGAGACGAGGAAAAGTCAAATGATGTAGTTGACCTGAAGACTAAAGGTCGGATTTGTCTTCAGGTCAGATGATCAATAAAGGTGAAGTTGGTCATGATCAATCGAAGAAATTTGCATAATTCTCATTGATTTTCAATTCTTTGTTCTGCAATCGTCTCTGGGTGGTTCCTTCCTGGGTGTTGATGTGTATTACGAAGACAATGTTTCAGATGGTAAACGACCCTCAACAACAAAACAGTATACCTCAGTAGCAATCTAATATTGATACAGTTTATTTAATATTCCTTTTTTAGCAGGTGTCTAGTTATTCTTGAACTTCAAAGGCTGGGTGGGCTTTAGTGTATTGGATGGATTTATCCAAACTATGGGGTATTGTTCGTCATCTGTTTAATGGGTTAATTATGAATGTTTAGTGTTCATCCTGTGACGGAGGAGCTCTAACAGATAAGTGATTAAATTCACATCTATATTTCGATGAAAGATCCGTTACAGCAACGTGTTCTATTATTTGTATCAGTGGGTCGGTTATGTCATGGGACTGGTACCAGAAGACTGAGTATGTCCAGGTTGTTTTAGTCGACTACATACATAACATAGAGGCGGTGCGATAAGTTTAAACAGATTCATTACGACACCGTGGTGGCCTCCCGGCAGGACCGGAGTTGACGTCTCATCTGGGCCGTTCCCCCATAGTCAGGACTGACTCTCCAACTTTTTATTTATTTATTAACGGAGTTTACTCTTGTCTGGTAAGTCCGCTAAGTCTAGTAAGCCAAAAATGACAAACATGACTTAAGAGGTCGTTAGGCCAAGAAAGAAGAAGAAGATTACTTGATTATTATGTTTACAATTGTTTGATTATTATGTTAACAAGTGTCTTAAATTACTATCAATTACCTTCATAAGTAGTCTAAACTAGCAAAATCGAATAGCAATTCTAAACTAGCAAGTTGTTGGTAGTGTCTTACTTTTATGGCCGTGTGATATTTAGAACGGGCCGAGAGTTTTTAACTACACGAACACAAATTAGTAAAATGCTATAGGGCACTGCCCTTACTCCGTTTATTCGTATGGATATCGATGTGTACGCCGTGCCGTCCCGATGCCAAGTCCCCGAGCCGAGGACACGATCTTTGCGACCAAGATCGTATCCACTCACTTCTTCTTTCTTGGCCTAACGACCTCTTAAGTCATGTTTGTCATTTTGCAATACTTTATCTTTATCTTTATCTTTATTCTGCAATACTGCAATCCCGAAGCAATACTTTATCTTTGCGACCAAGATCGTATCCACTCACTTCTCGTCAACTGCAGTAAGAGCGCCTTCCAACATTTACCTAACGCGGGCCCACATGGCAGTCGTTCATATAATCTAATCCGTTGTGTTAAGCAGAATTTTGATTCGTTTACTTGGAATTTTATAATTGCTTTTCAACCTCATTTTCAATCTAAATCTATCACAGGTATTTGACATTTTTTTAAAGTATTCCCCGAAGCAAGTTAACACCATACCGGGTAAAAATAAATTGACAATACTTATTGAGAAAAAAAAGGCAACAATCACACACATACACAATTTGATTAGCTATTTGAATGCGGATGTTCACGACACATATCACAAAGCACAAAAAACACTGTCCACACATGATTAATTATCATGAATAATATATGTATATTTCAGTAGTAATTAAAGTTTAACATTGTATAGTCCAATATATGCTCATGTATTATGCTTACGAAATGCGTCTCCCTCATTACACTGTATGGGATTTTTACACCAACTTTTTGTTTGTAACCGATCGATTATCTCAACAGTTAATAAACCTCCTAACACGCAATCGCTTTAATGAGTTTTCACACCAACAACGACGTGCTCAATATTTATAGACTGGGGCCCATTTTCTTTTTGACCCCCCCTTGGTAAAACGTTATAAATTGTCACCCTAACCGGGCAGTGGTGACCACAAATTTGACTGGGCTGTGACCGTTATCGATGATTGGAAGAAATCGCATCGAAAAAAAACACACTTACACACACACACACACCGTCTGTCCGGTGGAAAGTTCATCTTCCGGACGGAAGCCAATAACCGTTGCAACCAAACACAAAACCCATTGGATCGTGTTCGCGCGATTTAATATTATCTTGGCCCGTGCCCGCATCCGGTTTCTTCCCGCACGCTTTCGCTCACCGGTTCATTGAATATTCATTATGGTCAATTTTTATTAATAATAGTGTTTGGCGGGTTTTTATGCACAGAGACAGAGAGAGAGAGAGAGCAGCGCAGGATACAACAGTGGCTCCAGGGCGAATGACATTCCATTTACATTTTGCTTGCCCTCCGTGCCGTACGACTGCCGATACCGGTACCGGTTTCCGGTGTCAGAGTGCGTTCTATTGGCGATGATGATCCCTCCGTAATCTTTTCATTCTTTTCCGAAATTTCGCAATCCGCTGGTGTGTTGAGCGGGGGATGGAGTGAAATGAGAAAGGACGTGGGGTGAAAGTAAGATTTTCTTCCTCTACGGATGAACGTGCCATAGCCCGCCGGACGGGGCAGCCACCGATCGGTTGGGCGTATGCATTTTGCTGCTGCTGTCTCTCGGACGGAATCGGACAGGCAAAAACTGTCCGAAATTGCTTCAGGGCTAGCGCGTGTGTGTGTGTGTGGTACGCCTGATTGTAAATCAGGTCACGCACTTTCTCACCAACCGCACATCCTTCTCGGTTCGGCTGTGTTCGGCAGCGCTCACTGGGAATATGGTTATCTCATAAGGGTGGATTTTTTTGTCCTGGGGTGTGCAACGCGAACAAAATACGCAACAAAAAGAACAGAGCCATCGAAACAGTGGCCCAAAAGTGGCCAACTCACTGTAAGGTTCGACGGCGGATAAGAAACTACCGTGTGCCCGTACCAGCGAAGAAACGTGATGAGATGATGTATTAGATTACTGGCAAAGCCTAGAAAATGATGATACTGTGGCCTAGTCTTATTCGCCCCTCACGCTACGAACACAGAACCGGCAATAAGGGAGACAGAGAGAGTGTGTGTGAGTGAGAAAACGAAGCGGTTGGGATTGTTTTTGGAGGAAAGCAGCAACAACAACAAAAAATGGCAGCGTTCCTGGCTCGTCTGGCATTTCGGAACGGAGACGGATGGCCCAGGACCCATTCGGACAGCTACTGAGTAGCTGCTATGGATTTCTGGGTGTGCCTTTTTTTTTTTTTTGGTTTATTGCGCTCGAGTGTTAGATCCCAGTTGTTTTGGAGTGTGAATCGTCCGGTGTGGTTGGGCACAGGCGCTGCTAGGATGTTTCGCACCGTGGTGAAGTTTGGGAGCATCTTTGACGTGCGAGCGAACGATAACGAGCCAGGAAACATCCATCAGGAAATGGACGATTGTTGCAGAACGAATGGATGAAAGCGATTTAACTCTTGAGGGCTGCAGAGTATAGAGTGCTTAAAAATGATTGTTTTGTGTTAAATTATAGGAAAAAAGTATGAAAACCGGAGTGAGAAGAAGCAACTAATAGAAGAAGTGGAGAATATTAAAAAATCCGAACTTTAATATTTATGATACCTTAGTATTGAGAAGAGTTGAAGGTGTGAAAATGAAGTTTAAAATGAAGAAGAGAAATCGAAAAACATAAAAAAACCAAGTTCAGAAGCTGAAAAAAGATATAAAAAATTGTACAAGTAACCATAATCAATTCGAAACAAACTGAAGTAGCTAATTAATACACTATTTTTACTCTTTTCTAGGTGATATTGTGGCTCCTGGATTTTTGTGGACCATAGACTGCAAGGGTTTATCAACGCGTCTGCAACAAAAAAACACGTGCCAAATGTGAAAAATTTCCCTTCGAAAACAAAAAAAAAGACGATTCGTGAGCGGGAACACAACGCCGCAACACACGCACACGATCCCGGATCATTCGTGCGTCCACGTGGCAGCTGGTACACTCTGGCACAATAGAGAAGTTGAAGCTGAAGCTGAAGGATAGAAAAATCCACCCCTCTCCCCCCCTTTCGACACTCCGCAAGTCTGGCTAAGATCTGGCTCAACAAAACAACAGGGACACATTGTTGCGGATCTCTCATCCATCTTGCGCAGCAGCTCGAGTGCGTCTTGGAAGTGTTCAGCGTTTCGGACTGACTGATGCCGTGCCCCGGGCTCGGCTTGTGTCGGCTATCAAACAAGTGAAGGCAACAAAGTGAAGTTCATTTAATCAAATTTATGCAAGCTGATGAAAATGTTCACCAATTTTATCGCCGGAACGTGTCCTAAATTGCGAATGGTGAGCTTTGCGTTCGTCCTTGTATGCCACGAACGTCCAGGAGGAGTGTTGATGTGTACGCCCTTCCTCTCCCATCCGGTAGTTGTTGAGTTGTGTGTCTGTGTGGGGCAGCATGTTGGTTCTCAGATGTCTAAGATCTGTGGATCGGATGGAAGGGTCTGGCCTGTCTACCGTACGGGCCCATCCATCCCGAAGTGGACCGGTTCGAGACGTGTTTAGAAAGCAATTACTGGAACTTTCGCACACACACGGTCTCTCGCCCTGAGCTTGAAGCCCTGAGCTGCTGACGTTCATGGCGTTGTTGCGTACCGTGGAGTGTGTCCGGAACATTGCCGGAACTAGCGAGTTGGATGTGTTACGGTTGCAATTGCACCATGGTCGGCTGATAGATATGCAGCACCGGTATGATGTGCACAAAAACACCTCTTCGAATGACTTATGTATTCTTGGGTCACACTCGCACGGCTCAACGACGAGAACGGGAAACAGTAACTTCTCGAGACGGGCCGCCTGAGATTACTAAACCGAGCGCGCGCTAGGTTTATCATAAACTATTTTGGAAGCATTTAACTTTTCCCCATTTTGTTCTTTGGCTGCTGAATCGACGGTTGTGCTTGATTCTTGGCCACATCCGGTACTTTACCCGGGTGGAGATAGATTTTGAACTTTAGATTGATTTGCAATGCGTCTGGTAACGGTTGGTACTGTGTTTTCGTAAACTTTACTTCTCCAGGAGAGTTTATGCGCGATAGAAGGCTATTACTTGGGATTTTCGATAGTAGCTTCGCATTGAAAAAGGATTGGCGAAAAAGTTTGTTGAAAAGTACCAAAATATTAATTGATTCACAGTATGTAGTTTTCAGTAGTTCCTAATCTTTATAATTTTAAATAAGATTGAATGAAATATGACGGGCAAGGATTCTGTTATGTCTTTGCAAGGATTTCCGAGTTGATTAGTAATGATATTGTATTGGAAGCAGGAAGGGAAAGTGTAGGACGGTACCCGGACAAGCCGATCTTACCATGCTCACAGGAAACGGTGAGAAAGGGGATCAAACATGCAGCGTAGAAACAAAATATGACGGGGAACGATATCGAACACACGCTACCTGCCAAGTACGTGTACTGGATCTAGCAATTGGGCAATTTTGAGATGTAGACTAAGTCAAACTCCAATACTCTTTGCTGGTGTAATCTCCAAACGTTTATTGTCTGAAACGGTAGCTACTAGGAATAACCGTGCTCCTGTAGCGATAGATAAGGAGTATAAGGTTGATTACAATTACATTGACCTCTTGTCGGTTTATAAGAGCGGGAGACAGTTGCTTCATCTGCAAGTCGGGATAAACAGGAGTGTAAAGTATCGCATAATATGAGGCGTATTTCTGTAACAGATATTTTGTTGCGTCATGCAGGCATATTTCGTTCAATAACTGATTACCGAATAGCTTTTTTTAACAAATTTCAAAAATCTTTTAGAAACCTTAAAAACTGAACCAGTAATAGCACTTTTTTGGGGCATTATATTTGTGTGCTATAGTTATAGTATTATTTTTTCTTGTATCGTAATAAAAAAAATCTTTTTCCCATATCTTCTTCTTCTTCTGTGGCTCTACAACCTCTGTAGGTCTTGGCATGCTATTTCTAGTTTTCTGTGGCTTGGTTTTTACCCGAAGCTGAATAGTCAGTCCTGCGTACGGGGAGGCGGTCCACCGGGATTTGAACTCCGGTCCTGCCGTGTGAAGACCGGCGCCGCTATCGTATACACCACCGGGCCGCTCCATATTTTCCCATATCTTCGTCTCATTTTTTACAGCAAAAATATGTATTTCATATATTTAATACGCCTGCTTTCAAGCCTACATTTTGTAACTACGCATACTATTTTTAAAATATCTTAAATGATTTAAATATTTCCCCACCTGTTTGCCTCAATTCCTATAAAAAAAATCTGTTTGCAACATTCCAATACATAGTTAAAATCCTTGCATATATTAGGTATCGTTAACTTTAAACTATGACCGACTCTTTAATGTGATTGATCGATACTTTATACCCAATTTTTAACCTAAACCAGATATTAAAATGATTTATAATATATAAGGTTTAAAGTTGGTGGCGGCCCGATGGTGATGCGACAGCGGCGCCGGTCTTCACACGGCAGGACCGGGGTTCAAGTCTCATCTGGGCCGTTCCCCCATAGTGAGGATTGACTAACCAACTATGCGGTATCAATTAGTCTAGTAAGCCAGAAATGGCAGGCATGACCTTTAAGAGGTCGTTAGGCCATGAAAGAAGAAGAAGGTTTAAAGTTCCGATGATTCTTCCTTAAATTAATAATGGACCTAACATACGATTGAATATCGAAAAATGTCTGCACATTGGCTCAAATTTCATTGCTGAAACAAAGACACATTACACATCAGAGGCGAAAGATTATTTTCAAAGAATTTGTTAGAAAGTACTACCTGGATTTTGGCAATACGGACCTATCGTTTCCGGACAATACGACGACAAGTAGTGTAAAAAGAATCATGAATCAAATTAAAATATCCTTAATAAATGTGTAAGTACGCCGTTTGAGAACCTTTTTTCTTTTCTATATTAAATAATTCACCCAAGAGAGAGATTTGCATCTAGTTTTTGGTCTGAAGTAACCGAGGTTTTAATGATTTAAGTTACCTCAAATAACTCAATCACATTTTTAACCCTCCCTATCCCCATTATCCTTTAAATTTCAATCTTATCCCTTTTAATTTTACAATTACTCGACAGCCAAATCTCTAAAAAAGATTTCAAATCTCTTTAATGCTACAATCAACAACAACATTTTCTTTATTAAATAATTGGTTTGATCTACAATAAAGTCGGCAAATAAATCGAATAAAACTTCATAAAAGTAGCATAATTGAGATGAATTTATAAACTACAAACAAGCTTTTTGATTTTCCATTTAAGCTTTGAGAGAATAAATGACTAAGATAAAAAAAAACAAAACACACGATTGTGCTCCTAATGAACACATAACTGAATGTCAAATTATTGATAGCATTAACAATGTAGCTGCACTCTAATTGGAAAGCTTCAATAGAACGATCAATTTAAACAAACCATGATTAGACTACATTGTAGCTATGACTATATTCCATTTCCGCTTAGCTTTAGTTAACCATACCCGTGTATGCACAAACGTAACCACAATTAAATGAATTTTGCAGTTATACAAATGTTAGTACTGGTACAGCCATGCCAGCGGTAGATAGGGACCGACCCGGGCAAACAGGTCCTATCGATGACTTTAATCATGTCATCAAATCATGAATCAATAACGTAGATACAAACAAAAAAACGCAAGGGAGTGGCCCGATTTTTGTGAAGCTTTTTACTCCCTAATCAAAATCATGCCGACACTAGGTGTTGGTGGGGGAGTGCCACCCTACATCAAATAAAGCTCGCGTGCGATTGCATTTGCAAATGTTTGCACTGTGTCAATCGGGGTTTGGTGGGCTTCCACACTCGGTGTGTGTGTGTGTGCTTTAGGAAATGGAATATAAATTTGGAATTTCATCATGCATGCGATCGGACGATAGGCAAACTCCAGTACCAGTACCAGCAGTTCGTTTTATTAGATGCGTTCAAATCCATCCGGCGAAAGGCAAATACTTTAAATTTACATTTCATCGACTGACCGGGACCCGGTCGGCAAAGGCTCTAGTTCGGTGCTGAATTTGTTGATAATCGTGTTGGTAATATATTTTGAATAAATTATTATTGCACGCGTCCGCTTCGCTTGCATTATCGGTCCGGTGCACTTTCACGGTGTCACTCACCCAAAAGCGACAAACTAGGTGACTGAACCGGTCGGACCGGGACGTATATACACGTACAAAAAATCCTATAGTTTGCATTAAAGGTGGCAGCTTTCCATCCCATCCCATCACACACACACATGCACACTCTGGGCGTGTGTTTGCACTCGTGCAGTAGAGAGAGAGATTGTTGAATGAATGCACTTGTGAGGTACATAATTGAGAAGCAGTTGTTTGGACTTTTGGGATTACCAGCTCCGTTGCTCGTTGGTGTGATAACTCGCTAACCCAGTTTCATGGCGTTGGTGGCGGTGCGTGTGTTTGCGGAGGATGGATGTAACGTTTGTACAGCAAAATCTGACAGTTTATGAACGTTAATTATGATGGTGAAGTGCAAACGCCATACACTGTACGCTGGGTACAGTGAGTGCTTTTGCTACATAATGGGCAGACGTTGGCAGCTGGCAGGGAAAATGAGGGGCATCCAGTATATCACGCGGCTCACTGCCAATGACAGTTATAATCAGGTGCTTGGTGGTGGATCTCTGGATACATCTTCCAGTAGACGGAGCTTGAAATTTAGTCTTAATAGGTTTGATTCATGTCGAAACAGGTTTGATGGCCGGTGTGGGCTATCAAACATTGATTGTGTGGCGCAAATATAGTACATCCTATTGGGTAAATTGTGTTTAACTACATATTGCTTTGCTTAGCGTTTGGGCTTTTTATTTACAATCAGTTTTGTTTGCTAGTCCAATTATCATCGTCTAAATTAAAGTCTTTTTTTTAAATTGAGATTTTAATTAAGTATGATGCCTTGTGGATCTCAAACACTAAAATAGTAATATCAATATAAAAGTAAAATGTATGTTTTTGTTTTACATCGGTATAAGCTCCATTGATTCACACATTAAACTTTCTTTTTCTATTTTTATGTAGATCAATAAAGGAATTTCATCTTCCATAGATGCCTCTTTTACCTTTGAAGTTCAAGTAGTCTCAGTCTCAGCGATCATGTAGTTTTGTCTATCAGTAGAAATCTTAATTCAAAGGTCCTTTTGATCAAAGCAAATTTGTCTACTGAGTGGCTTTCTAATCTAAACTGTCTCGCCATCTAAAGGACTTTGTTGTCTAAGGGATGTTGTTTTCAATCCTTAGTCCGACATTTTGAGAGTTTCTGAAATGCATCATAGATAATATCCTTGCCTAGGAGTTCGACTTTATCTGGAAAGAAAACAACTACCTCTACCTTTGCGTTAATGTTTTTAGAGGTTAAGAGCACTCTAAATATTAGTAAAACAACATGGATTTTTTGGGCATAACAATTTCTTTGGGTTGTCTACTGTATTGTCAACCTCCACTCGAAGCTACAGTGTAGCTGTGTTCGGGGTCCTTTGACTTAAAATTATAAACGCAATAGTCTCGAAATTATGTTTTGGAAGTTTATTTATTTATTTATTTTACATGTATACATTTGTTTGCTCCGTGGCTGAACAATGTCTTAAGACTAAGGATGTAAACCGTTTAACATATGAGAATTTCAGAACGGAAGTGTGATGGGTGAGGATTCAAGGGTATGAGAGGTTCGAGGATGTTAGAAGAGCGGATCGGAAAGCGGTGATGGAGGAGTTGTAGTCGAATAGATCGGAGAAACTGTTGAAACTGCGCAGACAAACGAGGAAAGGGTCGTTGTGACCGAAGCATGTGCGTCGGGACACGACAGCCAGCGGAGCACGAGGACGGAGGAGTCGGGTGGGGACGTATAGGCCTGTGCGGAGGAGAAGATCGGGAGCATCGGTAACGTGCAGGAGCAGGCCAGCGATGAAGACGGCACTAGCCACAGAACGCCGCTTCTCTAAGGACGCCAGCCCCAGGAGTTGGCAACGTGTTTCATAGGAAGGAAGAGCATGACTGGAGGAGCCAAGGAACCTGCGGATAGCTAGCCTGGTGAAGTAGCGCTGCACTTGTTCCAGCTTGGCGATCCAAAGTGAGGCCGAGGGACACCAGACGGTGCACCCGTACTCGAGGATGGATCGGACCAAGCTGCAGTAGAGCGACTTCATACACAGAGGGTCGGTTATGTCAGCGGAAAATTTGCGAATTAGACCCAGGGTCTTATACGCTTTTGTGAGGATGTGGCCGTAGTGTTCATGGAATGTCATTTTACTGTCGAGGATAACGCCAAGGTCATTAATAGCATAGGATCTAGTGAGGGCTTGTGAGTTGATGGAGTATGGAGCCGAGATAGGATTGAGGGATCTACAGAAGGAAGTTGGTGGACATCGCAATTCCCGATTCAGATATGATTGAATGTGTTTTATATTTATATTTAATATTTACATGTCTTATTATCTGAATGCAGGGAAGTTTTTGGAAAGTATGGGAAAATATCGATGCTTTTATAGCTCAGCACCGATGGACTTGTAAGTATCTGCTGATTAGCGCAGGTTGTCGACAGTCATACGGTGCTGGGAGCAGCATTTAATCGAATCGGATAATCCAACAGCTTCGATCATCCGAGCCGAAAGGTTGATCGAGGACACGGTTAAATGTAAATAGTTGATGTAACGGCTGAATGCGTCGTTGAGGCAGTAGCGTAACATCAAGCAGCTAAAGAGTAGTAAATGTTTAACATCCTTTTTTTAATATTAAAGCACTGTGTCGCGTTTAGCTTTGTTGCTGCGCGGGTTGGGTACAAAAATGAAAAATTTGTGACGCGCTTAGCAAACCATTTTACTAAATTGGATGCGAACGTTACATTGTATTTACCATATTTCTTACATCAACATTTGTATGCTAACTAAGCTAAAGGTGTGTCTAATATTTCATCTAGTTCTCCACAGTTTCATCGTATTTTTTCGTACTTAAACTAAAAAAAAACATCTTCAAGTTATGTGCGAATATCACTTTATAAATCCTTTCTAGTTTCTGCAAATTAATTTAAAATTAATCGAAAAACGAAATATAAATCATGCTCGTAAAAATACTCTCTTTTTTGTAGATGTCTCTTTTGCCCCACCGGATGATATGACTTAATTTAAATGCTACAACTGTTGGTCAACGTGTGTAAAATTCATGAGGTTCTCCTCACGAGTGGAACTTAAACTGTCCGACATTAAACTTCCGGTGCGTTAAAGTGAGCGCGGATTAGCGTTCCATTATGTGTTGCAATTTATACGTAAGATTGTCCAGATACTCATTTCTCAGTTGACGTTAAGCCTAGTGGTAGAGCGCAGTATCGAGCGGAGCAGTGGAAAGCGTAACGGTCCAGGACCAATTCTTTTCCATGCTATAAAACGATGAACCCCGGAAAGGTTTTTGTCTCGATCCATGTACCTGCCGGATCGTATCTTTACCGTGCGCGCCCATTTCGTTTGGCGCGGTCTGGTAGGACGCGGTTGGCGTGGAAAGGAGTTTAATTTTAATCCTTTATTATCGCATTATCCAGGGTTTTTTCCCCGTTTCCCGGCTATCCCAGGCTTCTGGTTCTGAGCCGCTGGTCGAAACAAAAAGCGAACAACGAAAAACAACAAAAAACTTTTTAGCTTACTGACCGGTGCAAAAGCGGGAAGTTTTCCATGCCGGGGATTTGTCTCGTACCTACTGGTGGTGATTGTTTGAGTCTTTTTTTGTTGCTTCCGGTGCTGGACAGTGCGCAAAGGTAACCAGTAACACAGCACAGCACAGGTGGTGGCACTGTCGCATATTCACCGCAAAACAATCCGACACTGAAATCAGTGTTCCGCTTGGTTCCGATTTCGATTGTGCCCCAACCATTTTGGTGCACCGTGGTGTAGTAGTACAATGGTAGCATTTACCATTTAAATTCTATCCCCCCAAAATAGCTGCATTTTACGAGGTTAGGTTAGGTGAACATGGGAGAAAGGTCGGTTCAAAAGCTTGTTTTTCGTTGCTTTCGAAGTACCGATTTGGGGTGCGGTTTGGGAAGCATTTTTGGAGTATTTAATTTGAAACTTTTGTGTTTTGAATTATATTTACTTAAGTTTTCCTTGAAGGTGATTGAAAGTTATAAGTTACAAAATAAAAGTGAATAGAATTTGAAGTCTTTTAAATAAAAACTATGAATAATCATCATTGTTTTACCATTTCATAAAACCACAATAGAATTGCAATGTTTCGTTCTTGAATGTCTTGAAACAAAATGAGCTAATCCCTTCAGAGTACTTTAAAGTAACCTTTATTCAATGTGCCTTACGCCATACTGGGATTTGTAACTAATACTTTTAAAATATGAAAAGATTTACTTGCTGGCCACTGAGACCGGATAGTGTGGTTTTAGGATTGGAACACGCTTACAGATTATCAGCTATCCTTACAGTGATGGCGACATAAGTCTGAGATAAACAAAAGATAATGTTAAAGTTGCGAATAAAAACTTTAAATTTGATATTACTGTAGAAGTAACATTAAAATTAAAAACTACTGATTTAATCAATATAAACTAAGGATAAAATATTAAAAAGATTGGATCAATTTAGGCACATACAAACAAGAGAGTTTAAAATGATTAAAATGCTCTGGTAAGAGTATATAAAAATGTTAAAAATGGTTATTTTTTATGATTAAATTGTGGACGTTGTCATAAAATATAACTCAAAAATGTATAATTTATGAAAGCAGATACAGAACAAGAAGATGATGCAGAAAAAGAAAAGTAAAAGAAGAAGAACATACAAATCAAAGAAAATAAACCAAACATTGTAAATCAAAGAAGTAAAACAAAAGAATGTGAAAAACATAATAAACAGCAAAATGTATTTTATTATTACAAATCAAAGCTAGAAATTAAAATTTAAAAAATAAAATGGGTTGTAATGCTAACTTCATTCAATTCACTGTGGTAAAACTGCATACAGCTGCATCAAGCACAGAAGCAGCATAAAAAAAACAGAAAACAATTGTTTGTTCGCTTTGTAAAGACCAGCCGGGTCCACACACAACGATTGTTCAACGCGAAAAGGACCGGTAGAAAGCAAAGGGATAATCAGGCTGTTCCGTTTGGCCATCGGTAAAACTTTGTCACCAGCACACTCATACACTGCCGGAAAGTGGGTCGGCTTTTGTTAAGTTTTATTTAATTAATCCTCCCGATCCCGAAAGGGTGATGCTGCGGTTTCTGAAAGGGGTCTTTTTCCACGTCGTAGCAAACGGGAAATGTATGATGAAAACTGGAAAAAAGGAAAACACACACACATACATACAAACACCGTTTAACCATAATCTCGCTTATTCTCGCGATTGCTGTGAATGACTCTCCAGAGCATATTCGGTACCGTTTAATTGCACTCTTACTTTAATCCTTCCGGTCAACCACCGGGTTGAGTGAGGGTGACGCTACGGAATACGTTTTGCGGTCACTGGATTCGTGTATTGTACGGTAAAAAGAGGGAGTTTTACATATACCGTTTGATACCGCGTTCGTGATCGGAGTTGCGCTTCTATCAGCTTTACTAGCGCCAATGCCGTTCATGGTTTGATGAAGAGCTTACCCGGTTAGAAGTAGTTCTGAAATGTATAAATTATAGCTGCCGATAGTCAACTGGAAGACAGTCAAAGATGTATTACATTTCGTTGGTGTCTAACGAGAGCGCACGTAAGATGTCGTTTGTCAAGGTTGCTTCCGCCATCGCGCGATAATGTAGTGGCAAGTGAGGGAAAAGTCGCAAACGCAATTACGTGCCTGCACCTGGACGCCGATGTGTCTGACACCTGGTGTGGAGCAACTTTTCAGCATAAATAAAATAGCGAAAGCAAACGGTGGCAGCAGCACGCAGCTTCCTGCTCATCTCGGGCCGGGAGCATCCATAAATCGAAATTTATTGGTATCATTAGCGCCACCAGTCAACGCTGACAGTTTTGATAAATTGTTTCCATATATATGCAAAAAAAAACACACTCCCGCCCGCCTTCTTGAGGGTTAGGTGAGGTACAGCTCGCCAGGATGGATCGGGGATGGCACATCATCTTCAACACTTGCCGAAGTCGATCGGTACGTACCGACCTGCGCTCGGTTGAAGGTGTGCACCGGGAACAGCGTGGTTGATGCATTTTTGCTCCGTGGTCCCGCACTGCTACAAGAGATCAACATTTTATGACTAAAAAGTATGAATAAATTGTGTTGGGTGTTCGGGGTATCGTGCACCGAACGGAGGGAGCGGTTTTGTGGCGCAATACTTGGCAACGTTCGAGAGAAGGGGAAGCGAGCGATTTTATTTTTCCAGCAGCAGCGGAACTGTGCACTATCTTCCGTTGTTCGATCCTTACTGCTGGTTGGCTGTGGCTGCGTCGAAGGGGTTGCTTATTTATCTGCAGTATGTTCCATTTCCGTTTGCCGATAATGATTTATAAGGAAAGTTAAGCATTCCGTCGCTCAGCAATAAATACGGGAAGAAAGTGATGGTGCGTTTAGTTTTTCCTCTACTTGAACGATCAAAGTTGCGACTGCATTGGAGGATTGTTGCGGTGCATTGGATTAAGTTGCAGAAGGGATGCTATTAAAGCGGATAAATAATGGGTGAGTGAATCGTGTATGAAATGAATGGGTGTGTGAAGAATAATAAATTGTGAGAGTATTTTTTTAACAACATATGACATATTGTGCAACTTTTAAATTAGATTGATAGTAATGGAGGTTGCTTAATGTATGAATAAATCGGTGTCTCGTGTTATGATCAAATAGTTTTCATTTCTTTAATTTGTTGGTTTGTATTTAATTCTTTTATATGTTCTATAGTATCAGAGAATGTGTATCTGTATATGGAGCATTCTATAAATAAGTTGGAATACATAATTTCAAGAATTATTTGTAGTGATGTATTTGATTTGTCCAGTATCATTCTCATGACATGACCGGTCAATCGAAACTTGGCGATTATAAATCGGTGCACGTTTATGAGAACAGCTCCTCGTTGTAGAGACCTTTCGATGGTTTGTTGATAATATTATCAAGTTTAATTTTTTATTTTGATTTTTCACAAGATTCTCCAAAAATATGTTAATTGTAATCTTTTTCCTAATATATTTAATTGATCAGCACGTGCACTGCGTTAGGATTAAGAACTTTTAGCTGTCGTTTTTTTATGTTTCTTTTGTGCGGTACCATGCGTCTCCATGATAATTGTTTCTTGTTCAAAATGTATTATTACTATGAGCTACCAGGCGTCTCCATCAATATTATTTCGTTATTGAAGAAAGGTTTGTGTTTTTGTCGTTAAAACCAATGAACAAAATATGTTTATGCAATATCCAATGAAGTAATGCTTCAGTTAAATGTTTTACTGATAAGTTCATTTTTCAAATGTTTTTTTTTTTAATTAATATTCCACGGCCTTTAATTGATATTAACCGAGCACACCCGGGATAAGGTGGCCTTTCACGGTCGGAGGAGAAAGTGTCTCCCAACCTATGTGAAATAAGCAATAAGCAAAAAACAATATTGCACGGCCTTGCCGTATTGCTTCGACTACTTTACAATTAATACAAATTTACTTTGATTGAGAGACATTTCCTTGCCTAAACCACAATAGTGCACCTTGTCCCGGACATGCTTAGTTAAATATTTTATTTTATTTGTTATCAGAATTCTTTCTTTAATCGTATTGTCACCATCTTGTGAGTTGGTTTTATGAATTCTTATTTGTTTTCAAAGTATTCTCACCAGGCATCGTGTCTTATCCCAGCTACATTCGGTATTTTTTTGTGATGCTCTAAAAATTTACAGTGGTTTTATATAATAGTAATATAACAACAGAGCTACTTTCCATTAGAATTCCAAATTGAAGTTTATAAAAAAGACTTAATGTACGAAAAAAATACAAGCAAACAAAAACAATGTTACATTCGTACGAAAAACAGTTAATTAAGGTTACATTCCATTACTTTTATCGAACAATCGCGCAAAACTTGGCGCAAAATTGATTACACACCTTGCGTAAAACAAAATGGATAGTTATTCGAACTCAATTAAAAGCCATGATGAGACATAAATTAAATTCACTGTCACTGACCCGTTTGAACGGAGGATGAAACAAAAGAAAAACAACACCTCAATACCGCTTCCACAAAAATCCCATTCCCTTTTTACCAGAGCACCGTTTCCGATGAACTTTCTTATTAAAAATGTTTAAATGTTTTAATACAACAGAAGTGCAACGTTTCGCGAACGTTTCTCGGTCCCGCACGCAAACCTAACACCGATGAAACATTTGGCCAGTTTTTGGACAAAACGAAAAAAAAAATCATTATCAAACAATTGAATTTTCAATTCTGTACGGACCACGGTTGAGAATCACTGTGTGTGTTTGTCTTTGTATGCGAAGCGAACGGTACAAAGGCTGTGAAAAAGTTGTTTTTCCCAAGTTTCCCATCCCCCCATGTGCCAGGGCCGTATGTCACGAGGCTAAAAGCATATTACTTACAAAATTAGTCTCTTGACTCACTTTTTACATTACTTTTCATTTAAACTTTTTTGCTTTTCCTCCCCATCTCCAGTCCCTCATTTGTGTCGCGAGCGGTCGGAGCGATGAGTGAGGGTGGGTAGGGCGGTACAGATAGGCGGTGATAAGCGATGGCAGAGCGCAAAAGGTGACACTCGAGAAGTGTGTTTGTTTGGCGCCTTTCCACCCAACACCTCGCGCGCCCAGCACAAAAGGAAAAAGTGCCAATAAGACTTTCATCGATAGCATTTGGCAACGTTCGACTTCTGTTTGCACACGAATCAAAGTAGCCCGGCCGGGGTTCTTCTTCCGCTTGGCGGTCGTCTTCGGCTCGCAAACTTTTGGTCACATTCACTTAGTAGCATCGGCCAGCGCAACGGTGTCGGTGGCAAACGCTGATCGTAAGAAACTTTTCCATTTAATTTTTTACTTTTCTCATCACCTCGCGCAGACTCCTCCGTCTTTCTCGCGCTCCCCATTCTGTTGGAAACGTTTTGGTAGAGCGTGTTTCTGTTCGGCTCGGAAATTTGCTATGGTTTCTTTCGACCGAGAAATCCTACACCCCGTACTGGCGGTTTACTGGCTTTTCCCGGTACACTGCTCTGTTGGATCGTTTTCGTTTCTTTCCATTCCTTAATTTGACTTTCTTCTTCGGCACCTTGATGAAATTGAAAGCTTCATTCGTTGACAGCGCCGAAAAAGTTGAACGGGCAAATGTGAAACACCCGCTTGGAAAGGTGCTTCGTTTCTCATAATAATCCCATCCCGGGAAAACACCCCTTTTGCTGCAACTTCGGTAAGGCCAGGATGGGAAACTTCATTTTGCGCTAGCGAATGTGGTGAAACGGAACATTGTCCTAACCTCCTCTGGCTCTTGCTTGCCGAAGTTCCTTGCCAAACCGTAACTTCTGCTTACTAAATGTTCAATCTTTGTAGTGCACATGAAGTTATTTCAACCAAGCCCCGGTGGGCCCCCGGCGTGCCCAGGAATACACCGAACGGGTTTCGGGAAAGGTGTTTGGATAGTAAAAGTGTAAAAAGGGATGAAAAGGATATTCCTCGGGTGCACAGGTTCCGTACCGAGCGGCCGCAAGCACCTCGAGGGAATCGGATTTTGTACCGTGCACCCGGCAACTTCCTGGTCAGGTGTGTGTTTGTGTGTTTAGCTGTCGATTTTTGGGGATCCTTTTTTTTTTTTGGCCCGAAACGGTCGGTGCGCTAAATTGTTGATCATAAACTTCCACCCACAAAATGTCGGGTCCAATCGGGTAGGGGCTGGGAACAGCTACAACATAACCACAAGCTGGAATCTTTTCGGTGATAAAACTGGACCATGGTTGTTACATGGTGCTTCGCTTTTGGGGGTGTTGGTAGCAATAAAGCACTGACCGCACTGAACACTCGCTGGATGCTTGCGGGAAAATGGGTACATTCGTACGATCGGGCTGCCGTACTTGCATCTCCCTTCGAGGGGAAAATGGCGGAAGATTGAGGGGTGAAACATTGGACGGGGCATGATGCTGCCGCAACATGCTTAGTTGTAAAACTGCTGGTCGCTGTAAAAGCACTATTTACGAGCTTGTTGTGTGAAAGTTTCGTTTTTTCAGTTGGTCTGGCTCCCACACACACACACACACACACTCTCTCTCTCTCGCTCCATATATCTTTTTTAATCTCAGAGAGTGTGGTGCAC
>KZ061899.1:27635-120371 GCA_002091835.1 Anopheles maculatus
TCGCAGGCCGGAAGTGGAACGGTCAACTTTTTCCGAAAGCGTTGTGGGAAAATCTTTTCCCCCCGCTGCTTAGTGTTTAATTTGATTAGGAAAAGTGAAACTGCGTGGACGATGGGGTAAATGAGGAGGAAGGGCGAGCTTTGCTGGGAAAGTTCGTGATGGCAGAATAATCGGATCTCGTTTGTTCGCTCGTTTTCCTTGGGGTGTGCTCGTGCTGTTCAAAGAGATTGCAGTTTTGGGGTGGATGCGTGTAGCTGGGTGGTTTCTTTTTATTTCATTTATATGATTAAATGATTGCTTTTTAAACTGTCCTAAAATTGTTAAAGATCGCCTGTAATTTACATGTTGCATGTATGCGGCAATATGACCCGCGATGTTCTCAATAAAAAATAGCTTTAATCGGTTGAACTTCTTCTGAGATGATACAATGTGCATGATCAACTTCCTCAGTGAGTGTTACGTCCAAGGTTTTTACAAATTCTTTAAATAATCAGTAGGTGGCCCTGAAAAGAGCCGATTGGTTGTTTATTCACACACTGATCTGATCCACTTTGATCAGTTCACACGATGCAAGACACAATTACTTGCGGTTTTAAGGGTCAGAACAAGATCGGCTGTTCTGATGGAAGACACGATTACTTGCTTATTTGGTGATCACGATAAGACTGCCTGATTACCCATGTTGGTTGGAGCTATTTATAAGACCACGATTTTCCGCGACGATCTCCTCATTATCGCATTAGAAGTGATCTTTCACTCACGCTACCCACGACAGCTCGAATTCCTGGAAGTCACCGATGGTTAGGGTACGCTCTATTGTTCGGCCAGTACGGAAACAAACACTGAGTATTGCTTATTAACGTGCTCTACTCTTGATAGCTAAGCTTGATATTTTCATGGAAATGCTTATGTTTTTATTAATAGGGATGGACTGGCCATATTGCTTAGAACTAAATTACAAATCGTAAACCATTCGCTTCATCGATGTTGGGTTATCCAGGCCGCAGTCACATACTTTGGAGTCGTCCTGTCCTATACGCTAGTGAAACGCGTCGACCTGTCTTATACGCGGTGATAAGATCATTAGAATGGCGGCACAATTTCCTGGTATGCGATCTCCTGGGAAGTCTTAATTTTAAGAACACTTGGGGAGTGAGAGAATATAAAAAAGCTCTCGAGCTCATCAGTGTGCTACATACTCGGTCACCAATCCTTGCAGAGATATTGGGGGGACTAATGAGCGATCGTGCAAGTTGAAAGTCTTCTTCTTCTTCCTTGGAACTACATTCTCGTGAGGTCGGTGGTGTATCCGATAGTGGCGCCGGTTTTCACACGGCAGGACCGGGGTTCGAATTCCGGTGGACCGCCTCCCCTTACGCAGAACTGACTTGAGCTACGGGTAAAACACAAGTCACAGAAAGCTAGAAATAGCAGGCCAAGACCTACAGAGATTGTAGTGCCAGAGAAGAAGAAGAAGAAGAAGAATTAACCTTAGCTCATATAAAACTGCTCAGTTCATTCGCCTTGCTCACAAACATCGGCAAATAACAATTTTAGATCATCAACTCCTAAATAGCCGTCATTTGTGGTTGGTAATTCAACCGGAATCGGACAGGTCGAAGTCTTCTGTAGCAGAAGACGGATGTGTTTGGGTTGTATTCTTAACTATCTAAAATACAACGACCTGAGTATACAAAAATTCATATGCGAGTTCGATTCGTTGGTTCAATGAGTTTTGTGTCATGTCCTGTCCGGTTGAAGTTTGGGTTCTGCAGGGGCGACAAAGCAAAATATATGGAAGCTAGTCTCCTTGGGACATTCGTATCACCGGTAGTTGGGTAGTCAGTCCTGCGTACGAGGAGAAGGTTCGGTAGCATTCGATCTGGCGTCCTGGCGTGTGAAGATCGGCGTTGCTACCGTAGTTTATACCGAACCGTTTCATTTTATTCAATCTTTGCCTTCAAATTTTTTTCGCAGTAATTTGACCTGTCGGTACAGTGGAAGCCTCAGTGAAGGAGTCACGATGTATCCTCTAATTGCCGTCAATTCCGTTCACTTCTTTTTGGCCATACTCTTCAGTTTAAATGCAGGTTTAGACGGTGAATTGAAAAAGATTTATATTTGTTTTTTCTTCTTTTTATCACGAAAAGTTTCTTTACTTATGCACTACTTTTTCTAGTCCTTCGTATTGTGCTTTTTGATCTGTTTTAAGTTTGTCATTTTGAATAAAAACACGCTATCTTGTATCTTTTGATGAAAATGTTATGGAGATTTGGTTTATTTTTGGAGGAATAGGTTGATCAAAACTCATTACCTGCTTGTCGAGTTGAACGGGTGAATCATGAGCATGTATGGCGCCTTCTAAAAGCTGAGTTCTAAACAATACCATTTGTTTGGGGATGGAACATCGTTAGTTTTACATGGTAGCTGCCAAACAAATTCTTTAAATAGATTTGGTTGAAAATGTCGTTCTGTGTCCGTTGTAATTACCCCGTAACAACCTTATATTGTTTAACAGACGTTTTTACAACGCTAGATACTTCAAATGTTAGGTAATGGGAAGCATTCCGGCCATTAAACTAGGTTTTATACATTAAAGAGGTAATGTGCGTACTATGGCCTTATGTATGTAGTCGTACCGCCTTCGCTCTTTGGCACCATAAGTTTAGTCGGGTTTATTTTTTGCGGGTGCTATTTGAAAAAACAAGTAGTTTTTTCTTACCATGAATTTTTTATATGACTGAATGAAAAATTACAGAAAAAAATCTTCAATGTAGCTGAGATCTATGAAATCAATCTCAAAGTTTGGAAGTAAGTATCTTCATTATTTGAAACTGGACAACGAGCTTTTGCTACTCTCTATTATTGATAAAAGAAGAAATAAACGTTCTTACACTTTATATTGTTTATAGAACCAATCACAATACTTTTATTTCGAAAATATGCAAAACAGCAAGCAAATCGCGTCTAGTTCACTGCACTGGGACCATTAATTTTGCAGCTCAGTACAACATTGCGATATTAAACCGCATCCAAAATGGTGGGGATTGAAATAAACAATTTTCCTCCCCAAAAACCACACAAACCAATCGTTACCAGAGCGAGAAAGAAGAAAAAAAACAAACATTCTAAAAACAAAACGCAGACAAAAAAACTGGCGTCTGCGGCCAAGTGTCAGTGCCCGCTTGTAGGTCTGGACAGCGTTCGGGTAAAAAAAAAACAAACTCAAAGCAAACCTCGAAAAAAACAGTCGATCCCGGGACCTTTAGAGCTTCCGGTTGCTGGGGTTGAGGGACCTTATTTATCGACAGATATTGGGCAAAGTTTTCGTGATTTACGGTGGAAAGTTTCGATTTTCGGTACGCTTTCGTTAGTTTCGCTCTGGCCCGGTCGGGTGGTTTTCTGGTAAGGCGTGTTGAAGTCTTCCCGGTTGAAGCGAACCAGCTAGGGTTTTTGTAAAAGTATTGGGAAACCTCGCTCTAATGTGTCGGTGTCATCGCCAGCGTAAAAAGTCGGCCGGTCCCTTACCATCGGGGAGGATGTTAAATCGAGCCCAAAACTTTAGTCCGGCAGCTTCGTTCGTTAGTTTTCGGTATGGTGGAGTAACAGGAACCAAAAAATAAAAGATCGAACCAAAAACAACTGCCAACCGAATGTTTTCGTTCCGATCGCTTGCGTCTGTTGGGGGAGGGGGGTTTGGTGGCTTTGGGTGATAATTGAAATTCAGATCAGTGAGCGTGGTTTGTTTCTAATTTCCAGTGCCGATTGCCGTGGGTGTGGTGGATTGTTTGTGCAGCGCTACAGTTGACCTTGCGCCTCTTGCTGATCTGAACCCGGTCCCTGTGAACCAACTGGATCTGTCACGCAGCTTGACGCGGGTATGGCGGGAAAAATGGGGCACGCAGGAAAAAATGAATCGAAATTTACAGCAACCGACGATGGTCGACGACTGTTTGAGTGAGCGGTAATGTCACTCGCTTAATTGGATTGGAACTTTTTCGGTGGCAGACGGTTTGCTGATGTGGTAATGATATCCTCTTTTTTTGGGGGGTGCTTTTCGATGGGAAACCGAAAGCCAGAAAAGGGTGACTGCAGACAAATTACATTTTTCACGGGGAAAACATTTGTGTTTTGCGGTGGTGTACATATTTGTTCAAAATCTCATTACAGCAGTGCATATATGCGTCGGATTTGAATGTTTGGTGTAGGTGGGTAGGCTGGATTTTGAAAATGATATGACATATTTGTTTAAATGTTTGCGT
The DNA here is from genome assembly GCA_002091835.1 of Anopheles maculatus. Classification (NCBI taxonomy): domain Eukaryota; kingdom Metazoa; phylum Arthropoda; class Insecta; order Diptera; family Culicidae; genus Anopheles; species Anopheles maculatus. The sequence goes on from KZ061899.1 coordinate 31,898, forward strand.
TGATTACTTTGTTGTCGTATATTTAACTGTTGTGATCATATATTTTGGCTGCGAACGCAACAAATATAATTTTGTGATAATTTAGAAATAGTTTTGTTCTAAATTTTATGTTTTATATTTAATTTGAATTACTTTATTAAAATGCAAATAAGGAAAACAAATTGTAACATTCAGTGAAAACATATTAAATAAAATACGCCCAAATAATCAGTCTTATTTCATAATTAAAATAAACATAAAATGACAATTAAATAACTGCAAACGAAAACCCAAATGCGTGCCATCACCAGCATACCAGAACGCAACAATGTGTGCTTAATTGTCACAGACCACGGACGTGCCCGTCTGCAAACTCATCATGTGTGTTTAATTTTTATTTTGTTACCATCACTCAACAAGTACACGACTGGGGCAACGACTACAACGAACGATCGGGAAACTAGCAGTTTATTTCCGACACGCTGCACCACCATCGGTTGATGTCAGTGAACATCATCAAATCTTCGGGCTCACCGAACCTGTGGAAAGGGCAGAAAATTGCAGTACACTAAACCTGTCCGCTTGCATACGGTGTGGTGTTGGTGTGCATCTTACGCGAAATGAAGCACGCCGACATGTCCCGGCCGACGTTGGCAATTAAAGGTCATTGTAATGTTAAGCGTTTGCCTGCACTCTCCGTCCGGTTCGGTAGCGCGGTAGGCTTACGAGCAACATGACAGCTTCAGACACGTGGGCAGCCAGATAGAAGCAATCGGTGTTGTCATCACGCGGCTGGGCAACGCTGTCCCGTGTGCTTTGCGGTCGTTATGTTCGGAACTGATTATCAACAGTCGTACCGCGGGTGATTATTATCTGCCGTTAGCTTTTCAAGTGGTGCAAATGACGTTTGGGGCCTGAGCCTTGGCCGAATCCATCTGGGTAGCCGTGGGAGTCGTTTTGTTTTGGTATGACCGGCAACAGGGTGTGGCGGCAATCTAAATGCGATAATCTAAACCATGCGTTTAGGTGCAGCTTGTGTGTGTGTGTGTGGGTTTGCCGGGCTTTGGGGAACTAATCTCTCGAAAGACAGATTGCAGTAGAATTGAGTCAGCTTAGTATAGCTCATCGATACATTTTAAGGCTTTGCAAACACGATTGTATTGTATTATTTTCATTAATTTACCATTTTGAGACTTTCCAGTCTATCACGCTTTAGAAAATCAAGTTTTATTGTTTCTAAAATAGGCTAACAATAAAGTGAATTTTCTGTTTTAGTTTATTTTAAATCTGTTAATGGCAAGCGATACTAAATTACTGTACGTTATAATGGAGACGCCCAGTTGTTTACTAACACAAATGTATGTAGCACAATGTGTGTGATTTATAAAATTGGCAAAGCAACAAAAATATAAAGCTGCTGGAACTTTTTTCGTTAATCTTATTACACATTTTTTTCATTTTCCAATAGCAAATATTCTGTAAAAATTCTTTATTGTTAGCTAAACTACACAATGGAGGCGCCTAGTAGTTCATAGATTTCCGTAGCGCTGAGCTTATAGTTCGAAAATGTAGTCGAAGACCTATACCGGCTTTTTGTATGTAATTTGATGTTTTGTGGCTGAAATGCTGCTAGCTTTTCATACTTTGGGATTTATTTACCTGTTTCGTTCTAACGGCTTTGATTACACGATTGTTTAATAGATGATGACCTAAAATGAGGATATTTTCAAGCTGAAGTCATCAAACAACCAATATTAGAAGTGTAAGAACAATATTACAAGTGTCATAGCAGTAAAAAATACTATCATCTCAATCACATCGCACAAAATGGTTTATTAATCAGCATTAATCTTTGTATATTGCTTTTAAATGTTAGGATTATTAAATATTCTTGCAAAAATTGTCTACATTCTTTCCGAATTTGGAAAAAACATACAATGTTCATACAGTAACCATTTTTATGTAAACAGTTCCTATCCTTGTTGGTTCACAAGCTTATGACGCATGAAGTAACCTTCTCTGAACCCTTTACCAAGCACGACACACAGCAAAAACTCGGACAGAGTGCGTACAAACCGCGTACCAATCATAATCTTCATAATGGATTGTCCAATCTGCAAATCCCCTGTTTGTACTAAACAGCGGACGAACCGTTTTGCAACGTACTCGACCGCGGTTGCGTGTGTACTACGACTGTTCCAACGTTCATCGCAAAGTTCATTTTTCGACGAGCACGGTAAGCACCTAGTTCTTCGGAACCAAGTTCGGAACGGCAGGCTGAAAATCAATTAAACTTAGTAATTAATGCGCGACTGAAAGTTTCCATAATCCTCGGGGTGAATGGTGATGGACCGGGCCATTCACGATGGTCGCTTACGATTGGAAGCGCATGTCAGTTTATCGTCCGTGGGTAATGGTGATGGTGAGAGTCCTCTGTCTTAGAGAGCAATTAACTAAATCTAAGGAAGGGTTTTGGGTGGGGGTGAGCTAAGTTTATTACATGCGTTCCAGCATAAAGGATCGGTAGTGGTTCTCTGTTCTGGGCTGCTATCCTTGTCTGTAAAATATCCAATTAAGCTTAGGCATATGCTACGCATGAAAATAGTTGGTAAAGCTAGGCAGTGCAAAGTTTTAAGCGAGTGATTAAAATTATGGGTCGATACATGTACGCAATTATTAGTTTTAAATAGGCTATATGCTTTGAGTGATTTACTACGATGCTTAACGGTGTGGCATATTTTATTGTCCATTTTGTTTTAAATAAGTTTGGCTCGGAATAAGCGATTCGCTGTAATAAAATAAAAGTAAAAGAAAAATATCGACAACAAATCTGTTTTGATACTATAAAAATAATGGAAAACAATACATAAAACCTAAAAATTAGAAGATTTACAGTTATTAATAAAATTTTTCTATGTTAAAACACAATACATGATTGATTTTTGTTTCAATTCAAATGTGTCGCTCTTCCCAATGCATTATATTTCTAAGAACAAATCCTCATAGATACTCCAATTCGTGTACTCACATAAGACGTTCAAACGAAGCCACCATTATCATCCCCATCATATAGCGGGTCAGTGCCGTCAGTTGCTCAGTTCAATCACGCTTTCCGCCGGTTTTTCAAACTGATCGTTTCGGTTAGTTCCTTCAACAGCTTGTCACACCCACTTTCGGAAGCGTAAACCTCCCAGACGCAGTAACGGACGACGTCAGCAAGCAAGCAAGCCATCAACCGTCCACGGACGTCTGCGCTTGTCCACCTTGTTTTCCGTCATTTCTTATTTTTCAAACTTCACCGTTCCCTTTGCAGCACTTTCTAGCAGTTATCCGAACATTTTCCTGCTAGCCGATAGCTTATATCCATCGGGCATCCTTACAAGTGCTGTTTAGGGTGAGAATCCGGTGGGTAGTTGATCCGGAAACCTCTTAGCGTTAGCGTACGCCGAGATTAAGAACTTCGATGTCAAGCAGCTGTCCGGACGTGAATGGTCGTACTTCATCAGGGCTCCCGTCCCTGGTGGGATGTCATGGTTGCAGCTGAAGGTGCACTTTCTTAGCTTCACCAGCTTTTTAAGTCCACAGCAAATCTGTTGCACTGCTGGGTGCACCGGCGAAACCCGATGATGTGGAGCACTGCCCAAACTGACCCGCACCTCTCCAGTGGGCCCGGAACTGGTTTAGGTCGGTTTGGGTGTCGTACAGCACGTAATAAATGTTGCACGTCATTATGTCAGAAAGCGTCAGTGCTAAAAATGTAAACTGTTGCAATCGGTTCCGGGCATCGGCGTCAGCATTTCGTTGCACGGATAAACCGACTCCGCTTGATGGTGGTTGTGATGCAAAAAGTGGGGCTTGGGTTTGGGTTGGCAACGGTTGACACTGTGGTGATTTTTAATCTGTATCCCCTTTGGTTGTCAGCTGCATTCAACTCGTCGCTTGACTCGTCGGAGGAAGACTGGCAAACGATGACAAAACGGCTTGTCAGGACACTTTTTCGTTGCTTTTTGAAGGCGAGATAGGAGCATAGGATGAAGTTGTTTAGTATTTTTAAATGTATTTTGATAAATTGGCTTGTACTTACCTTTTGTTGGTTTAAAGATTCTAATCGAGAATCGGAAGACATACTTGAACTCATTTTAAAATATTTCATATGATAGGAGTATTTAATACCCTCCCGTACGCAGGACTGACTATCCAGCTACGGGTAAAAACTTAGTCACAGAAAGCTAGCAATAGCTGGCAGAAGAAGAAGATTTAATAGCCTAAGAAAAAATGTTTTGTTTTCTTTGAACAATATATTTCGTTGACTAACTTTTATAGCTACTGATATATAAGGTCGTGAGGTACTGATATATGAGGTTATATAAAATACATGCTATATGAAGCCCGTAAGCGGTTGTAAGTCCATATGAAGGGGACTGTCCATGTAAGGGTCTCATATAAAGTTTCAGTCGTCTGGGATGTTAAAGTACAGTTACAACAAGGCTGGTAAAATATTTTCTGCAACTTGAACCTTTGAATCATCTTAAAAAATTTCATTATTGGCGATTTTAAGCATGAGTGCGTCAGAGACCGCCTGATGTACAGATCGCCTCTCCGTAAATAGGACTTACTTTCCAGCTACGTGTAAAACAAACTCACAGAAAGCTAGCAATAGCTCACGAGGTTGTAGAGCCAAGGAAGAAGAAGATGAATTAGTTCATGCCTACCATTTCTGACTTACTAGACTTATGTTACCGCATAGTTGGATAATCAGTCCTCACTATGGGGGAACGGCCCAGATGAGATTTGATCTCCGCTCCTGCCGTGTGAAGACCGGCGCCGCTGTCGCATCTACCACCGGCCCGCCCCTACCCCGTCATATTGGGACTATACAGTCGTTTTAGCACATTCTTGGAATAAGTTTGTTTCGAATTTTGTTTGGTAAATCTTTTTATTGATTATACTGCGAAGTTTATTTCACAAAAAGTTATCTGACAAGCTTAATCGCTGGTTCATATCAATTTTAACGTACTACATTGTTGGTTAAATTTTAAAAAAGCTGAGATTGATATTTAAAAACACCATTTACATGGCATAGTCTGTGGACAGTGTGGAGTGTTCACCCAAAAAAGGGGAAAGGGGATGTTCACTTCTACAGGTCGCTGATATTACCAAATTTTGATTTTTTCTAGTCTTGGTAAAAGTTTCCGAATAATAATAGGTAAATTGTTAGTCTTCAACGGTTCGAAAATCGGAAATCATGGAGTTAATATTGGGTTGTGATCATCGTACATCTTCTACTGTGATGCTAGATATTCTACAATGAATGTCTATAGATCGGAGGATTGTGTATCAGGCCATGGCGTTTCAACCTCGATTTTTGAACGGTTTATTGCCTGGGGTAGAGAGAGAAAGAATAGTTCGAGGATCTGACGTTATCTGACGTATCAGGCCATGGCGTTTCAACCTCGATTTTTGAACGGTTTATTGCCTGGGGTAGAGAGAGAGAAAGAATAGTTCGCAGATGATTATCCACACATTGTAGATGAACCCAGAGGTCGGAATTTAGTTTATCATACTCCTCGAACAGTTATACCTATTTCAGTAGTCACTGCAAGAGATGTTCTTCAAGGTGGCAACCAGTTCCAATTATTGGTTCTTGACCCGCTGTTGACACGTTTGCCATGCGGTTAATGTTTGTTTATGATCGTTCGGTTGTTTCTGTTTGTCACTTGATGATCGCGATAATCCGGGCCAATTTGTCAAACCAAGCACCAGATGGCGCTGAGATGAGATACCAGAGAGAGATAAAAAATAGAGAACGAAAGAGTAAAACATAGCCGGTCGGAATTAGGTTATGACCGAGGACCAAGGGTCACTTAGGGTCAGTAAAACAGGCAGTACGAATTTGATCAGCTGATAGACCGGAACTAATTTTAAACTGCGTCGACACCCGAAGAAGTTAATAAAATTGTGAATTAAACGCTGTTGTAAAATCCGGTAGTGAAAATCCTTTGTTGATAGTGACCAATCAACACCCGCTATTTAAAGAACACCATGGAATGCCATTGTGATGAAATCAAGCCCTTTTTTCTCGGTGATATCATGTTTGACATCTTGTTATCGTGAATCGGTGTTGGACTTATTGTCATCATTTGATAATCATTAAATACATTATATTTTTTAGTATAAGTTTTCAGTGATTATTGTAGTATAATCTGTTTTCTGGCTCACTAAATATTTATGCGTCTCGTCTTGATAAAACTAATATTGAAATTATCTACGTGTCAAAGTTGCAGCTTGCGCACATTGCGTACATTTTGTGCTTCCTTTACAAGTACTCGTTCAAGATAAGAAAATCGGGCAGTAAAAAGTGGTCTGGAAGCGAGCAACGAACGAACGTATTACTTCAACCCGAAAGCGTTTCCACTTGCAGGGCTCTCGATGGGATTCAATCCACCAGCGAAGTCTTTCTGGTCGACAATAACTTGCGCAACATTCTTTTGCAACATTAACGAATGACGGCGGGACACGCTTCCGGCTAACTACCCCGTTGTGCTTTACTACTCCACCACCGTGCACCTCTTGTTTCCTGTAACTCGCAGTGTGGGTGAATGGGAAACAACGTGCAGAATTGTATTTTCAAGTGTAATCTCACATAATCTCGGGCACAGCTCTAATTAAAGAGATAGCACCGGCTACAAGCGCGCCACACTGGTACGAGTTCTTGCCTAGTCCCGTTCTTTTCCGAACGGGTCGACGCCGAGGAACGAGGATTTGCGATCTTTCTGAAGGTTTCTCCCTTCAACCAGCTCCGGGATGAAATTGCTCGCGCGAGCGAATCGAATGATCCGTCCGTTCGTCCATCCGCTTCATGTCTGGTCATTTGCTGTGCAATTCTTCATGCAGTTGGGAGGAGATGGAGGGCATTTTTGCAAAGCTTTTAGCACCACTATGGAAAATCGTATGTTCTCCGTACTACTAGCAAGCACATAGACACACACGCACACAATTCACTCGATCCCGTTGTCGGATGGACGGGAAGATGCATGATTCGTTTGTCTTGGTGTGTTTTTATATGTTTCATGGTGCGTTTTTTTTCCACCCGCCAGCACTTACCTTCTCTTTACCCGTCGTCCGGCGAGTTTTGCAGCTGCTGCAACAAGGCAAGTGCGCGTGTGGTGGTTGAGCATTTGCTGGTACATTTATGTTCCATTAGATGGGATTTCGTTTGTCTGCCAGTTTTAAACGGTGACGGTAGCGGCAGAAACACGTCGAATAAATTGCTGTTGGAAAGCTTTTTAAGTAAATTCATGGCCTGGGCAACCCAGTGGTAATTTTGTATCCGTACACGGTTTGAAACCCTGGTGGTGGTGTGCTGGTTAGGAACGCCAACCAGGAAGCGTATCCCCCCCCAAATGGAAGCATTGAAATATGTTTTGAAATCGGTACCGTGAGATTGTAACGCTTTTTGTATTGTGGTACAGTTTTTGTGCACGATTGGAATCGTTTGTCCGATAGGTTTGAATGAATTTGTACAAGGAAATTTTGCCACGAGTTTCCAAGTTTACAGAAAGTTGTTGTGTACTATTTGTTTGATAGCACAACTTAGGTTTTATCATTTTTTTTTGTTTGAATCAAAACCAAAAATTCAAATCTTTATTCAAACTACCTTTTACCCAAAAGTTTTGTTTTTGTCCTAGATTATTTTTAATTTTTTATGCCTGTTATACAAAAATGAATGATTTGTTCAGTTTAAAGAAATACGAATTGGAAGCTGACGAAAAATAAATTTTAGATATGTTTTTAAAGATGATTTTTTTTTATTAAAATTGATTTGCTTATGGTTTTGTTTCTGAAGATGATTTATCGATTTTTTATTTACATTTATAGCTTACTTTAACCTAAATGAAGCATTTTTGTAAGACCTACCAGGCGCCTCCATGAGTGAGCTACAGTGACGGATAAGACAATAAAGCCATTGAATTTTATGTAAGCACAGAAAGAAGTTTATTGTTATTATACAAATCGATTGTTCTCTTCTTTTTTGTACATCTTAAGAAAACTGCAATACTATTCCATCAATAAAGAAATCTACTTTGATATATTGTTTGTCTTTTTAACGAGTACGAACTGCACGGGATATTATAAAAAAACTGTAAAACTGTAACTGTAAGATTTTGTAAAAAAAAGATTTAGGCGATATTTTGACATTTAGGATTGTTTGTTTCTAAATACATTTGATCTCACTCGTTACTAGTTTGTTTTGCAATGGATGGTGATTGCCTGTACTTACACAAAATTGCGATTTGAAGTCAATATTTATTTATTTATTTAATTCCCTTATGCCGGCTAGATGCCGTATTGTCACTACCGCGTGCGGTAATTAAATATAATTCATAATAATAACAAAGCAATACCTGCTTGTTATTTATCTAATAGCGGGTATGATCGGTTGTGTATGAGTGATGGGGGGTTGTTGTCCACTTAAAAATCAATATGTTGCTTTTACTTTTTCATAATTTCGGTAAGGATGTACCAGATATACATTGATGGACGTTAGAATAAAACGAATTTTATATTCGATTTTTAAATTACTGATTTCGATACATCTACTCAGTAAAGTCACACTTAATAGTGGTGAAATTATCTTTTGATTTAGTTTTTTAAAACGGTTTTTACAAAGAACAACATCTGCATATAATCTGTGAAAAAAACAAGGAGAAATAATCACAACCAAGAGCGATAAAAGAACACACTAATGAATTGTAGCTTTCTGCTCGGTAACTTTTCTTCTTCCACTGGATCTCATTTATCTTTCATTTGCAAACCGTATCATGGTGCTGCTATTAAATCTAATTTCATTCGCTCTGTTTCATCAGCATGAACAGGCAACCCCGTTAAGCTACATCATTATTACAGTTTACGACCGTGTTCAATTAATGTCGCTCCGATGTTCAATCAGAATCTTACAGGACAGGCCTTAAATTGCCTTAGTTTATCTTCCATTTGGTTTCCGATGGGTGACATGCACGCACACACACACACACACACACGCACGCACACAAATGCTGACAAGGCATTGGATGAAAGTAGTCTCTCGTTGATTGTACTACAGAAAAGGTAGCAGAAAGGGTGCGTTTGGCACGAAAATGTGGAAGAAAGCTAAAGAAAGCCGCCGTACATGCTCAAGACATCCTGGTGTGTCTCGGTAGTGCTTCATCTCAATCATTTGTCGAATCAAGCCATCACCTCTCTTGTGTACTGGTTGCAGGGGACAGTCCAAATCACACTCACATACACACATACACCCATAAAGAAAGAGGAGAGAAAAACTAGCACTAAACGTCAGCCATCCATTAAATTCCGACTATCTCTTTCTCGACTAGCGTCAGATCGGTTCAGCGCTCGAGCTTCTATTCTGCCACCTTTTCCCACGAGGCCATATGGAGTGAGAGTGGTCTGTTCCGGTTCCGGGACTCGGCCGATGCTTGTTTACAATCATTATTATTGTTTTCAGCATTGTAGCCATAAATCCTCCTAATGTTCTCGTTATTCCTGTTTTGCATCGATGTGTTGTGGCTGGTAAGGGGGCCGGTACCATTGCACCATTACGCACTGTGACCGGTGCCGGTCACAGGGCCACATCCAGAGCGCTGGTGCTGAAGTGTCCTTCTGTTTGGAAGTGAAGTGACCGAGATGATGTACCCGGATGCTTGCTGTGTTCCCGTTCTCCCTCAGAACCGGAGTCGCCGGAACGTCTCTGAAAGACCAGTGGTTACTCGAGTTTTCCACAAAATCTAGCTCAAAGCACTCGTTACAGCTCGTTGATGACTACGTCGATAGCACCGTATCGTGTGCCTGCTGTGGGACACTTACACACACACACACACACACACACACACACACATCCACAGTCAACAGCAGAATGAAATGTTGGAAGATGAATATCAAAGAATGTGCCGAGCAAAACGAAACGCTATGATGCTCCCACGGGGAGTAGATAAGCGGCAAAAGAAAAACCAAAGAAAAGCTGGGAACCTGGGGAGGGTTTTTCGCTGAGTGATATGAATGAGTACCGGCAATGGGCGATTCGGAATGGGAGAAACTGGAGATAGATTCTAACTCACCCGGCGCACTCGATAACGGTTGGCTCACATCGTTTGGGGGAAAACAACAGTCGCAACAAATGACATCAAGTGTAAGTGTGTGTGTGCGTGTGCTGCATTGGGACCAACGGGGAAACGCTTGGAGCTCGCCCTCTGTATTTGTTGTTTGCGCTCGTTCGGCTTCTTCATGCGCTCTCCGCATCCGGGCGACGGACCATCTCAGCAAGCTGACAAGAACATTTGCTAGATCATAGTACGCCATCTGGAAAATGCGACCAGCCCCGAGGAAGTAGGTGGAGAAGAGGATGTTGTTTTTGTTGTATCAGTTTTCCATTCACCCCTCCCACCAGTTTCCCGAATTCTGCACCGTCGGACATACGCAATGATACAAACGCGCTGAGTGACGACGACGACAGCGACGACCAGGACTACCGTCAATATCGTTTGGCGATATTGCCGCGTCCGTTTACATTCGCCTCGCCACTACTTCTCGGGCAAGGTTTTGGAGTGCGTTTGTTAGCGCGCAATATTTGCATTTATTGCCACGGAATCCTCGATGCCCGATAAGAAGTAGCAGTAAAACAACAGCTCTGTATCATAATTCCATTCGTCCCAAGAGGTTGTCCCGTACGCTTGCTCTATTTACGCTAAATCCATTCAAATATCTGTTTGTCCTGTGGTGTGGTGGGGATTAGCAGAGGCACCGGCCGTCCATTTCCGTGTACGCTTGTTGACGCACTCGCCAACGATAACGCAAAAAAGAGGTCCACACACACACACATGAAGATTTGTTCGTACGTGCTGTTGTCCGTAGCAAGAACCGTTTACGGGTGTTTCCGTCGAGCGGGTTGAGAAATTGATGAAACCGGATCCGACGACAGTTTATGTCGCCGAGGTGAAGCCAGGGCTTGGGTGGGTGTTATTCCACCCGCCCGAAACGCACATAAACATTGGTCTCACGAGGTCGAAAATCCAAACCGAATCGCATCGCATCAAACATCGTAAAGATTGATCTATGATAATGCTTTTGTTTTTGGGGAGGCAGCAAACTTGCCGTTGTTGCACGCAAGAAGTGGGCTGTTCCGGTGGTACACGAAATTACGACACGGTCACGATGGGTAGGGTGTGTTTGTCCTGTTGTTCGGTTCCGAGTTTGCTGAGCGAGCGAAAAACACTTGAACAACAAGAGCATGATTTAATTATTGTGTTTTCTGGTCTTTTGCCATCGAGACGCCATTGATTCGCCGGTACGGACATGTTGGCCGTCGCTGTATTTGCAATCGGTAATCGGACTCCGAAACCGGTTAAACTCTCGACCGACGGAGTGATCCGAACGCTGATACGATCGACGGTTCGGGGAGAGTTGCACGGGAGTTGGCCGGTAGACAGACAGACAGACCCATTTGGCAGTTCAGCTGACAAGATATGATTTGTTTATTGGCTCATCCGCTCCCTGCAAGGTGATTTATTGGTTTCGAAGCACAACATCCACAACCCTTGGGCGACGGTGTTATCTAGCCGAGCATAAAATTAAGATCCATTGCTCCGGGAGAAACCGGAAGGCCTGTGGTAGCAGTTGGAGCAGTGCGTGTGTGTGTGTGTGCGCGTTGTGAAAACTTTCCCGCGTGAAGGGTTTTTGGAAGGACATTGATTTGGCATCGAAGACATGATGCGGCACCGTCTCGTGATGGGGTTATTGCCCGCGGATGTTTGTTCCGCTTGTTCGGCAATTCGCGAGCTCCGTGGTTAACCGCTGATTAACTCTATTTATCATTATTAATCCTACAGCTGCAAGGGACTTCTGCTTGATGGCCATCGGTTTTCGGCAAAACTGGTTGTGGTGGTGCAAGAGTGCAAAGAGCCGGCACTAGAATGTCGATCCGCAAGATTGATGGTACTTTTGTAGAACGATGCAACTGGAACGTTGTATGAGATACGGTTAGCATGAGTGTTGGATGCCCATAGATCATGTTCCGGAAGTGAGCTTCACTTAAGCGCACCATTAAGATTCAATTTGGCGTTGTTGAGCATGCTTTAATGGTCAACATTGTTGTGTTACTCGGCTATTGATTCAACGTGTGATTGTCATTTGTAAGGTTATTAAAGTCTGATGATTTGAAAATGATTACTGAAATAACTTGAGATTTTTGCTGTTATTTAAATTGCTTTATATAAAACGTATAGTTATTAAAAGGTCAATGAGTAACACAATTAGGTATGGTGTTAAAAGATTTATTCTAACATTTAAGTTGAAAATGATCCGCTCTAGCTGCCCGGTAGAAGAAGAGGCTCTTCGTCCACTAGAATTCCACTGGCTCTTCGTCCAGCAGAACTTCCCGTCGGCAGCTTGCTCCACGGTGCCATGCTGTATGTGACATTCCTAGAGCATCAGGCTGTACGCTGATGCTCCGGAGTTACGTTGGACAACACGGGACCGGGATGTCGGATGCAACTCCAGCGTGGGAACAACATTATCTTTTTTTTTTTTATTCGTATAGAACGGCCTGGCCGTATTGCTTATTCTAAATTACAATTATGGAACTTATTCTAAATTACGAAACTACAATTCACATGGGTTGGGAGACATCCCGGGTGTGCTCGGTTGTTACGCTGCGCAGTATTCCATCATCCTAATGCGTGGGTCCGTTCAGAGCTGGGGTCAGTATCGGACACCATATCCCGGGTGTAGTCGGACGCTTTGTTGTCAAATATTTCCAATATCCGTATGCGATGTCCGTGTTGTAGCGAAGGTCTTTATCGTAGTCGATGACCTGAGCGGGTTCTGGAGCTTGGAACTCTGTGTGAGGACTTCCTGTACCTTCCCGCTGCCTTGCCTGTCGCATGCTTTGATCGACGCAATCCATCCTGTGCCGTACCATACCCTTCACAAACCGTACACAATCATACTTCCTTTCATTCAGCCATTCATACATCTTCATTCATACAAGCGAGGTACAACACAAATAACAGACAGGCAAACAGTAAGAGAACAGTAGGAGAAGGAAGGAGAATCACACTAAAGGGCCATTCGCTCGGCAAAAAACGAAGATTACCCGCAGGTAGGCCTCGTCTTCGTCTCCCAGCAAATCCCGAATCGGAACATTAGGCATCCTTCCAATGTCCTCAACTGCGTCGAGCAAGGCGGGTCGCGAAGCCTCGTATTCCACACAAGACCATAGAAGATGATCTATGTCGTGGTATCCGAGGCCACAGCCACAAGCTTTGGAGTCGACCTGTCCTATACGCTGGAGATGTGCACCCAATGCGAAATGGTTAGACCTAAGTCTAGACATCATTCGAATGAACGCACGATCTCCTGGGATGCCATGGAACCAGGGCTTCAAGCTAACTCGGTGAGTGATCGAATATAAAAACCTCCCGAGCTCATCTGTGTCCCACATACTCTGCCACCGAGCCATGCAGAGAGACTGTGGGGCACGCATGTGCTCGTGAGGTAGGATAAGCCTATCGTAAAAGGACCCTTCCGAAGCACCCTTTTTGGCCAATTGACAACATTATCTTTAGTTTGATTAGAATAATATTTTAGAATATTATTATATATTAGAATATAACGGACATAATATTTTAGTATAATTCTTTCACTACTCTATTTTATGTGTATTTGCACTACTTTCGCGTTAGGCGAACAATCTCATAGTGAATAATTTTAGGTCCTTAATGGCACTTTGCAATCGTATAATAGATTCTTGCATTCGTGGAGGATAAATTTGCAATGCGGCGGTAAAACTTTACAATTTGATTTTGTTGAAAAAAGTTGTGATTAAAACAAATTTTCCAAATAATTTTTATAATAAACTCGTTCTACTATACATGATACGGAGTGGTGATGAAAACAAACTTTTGGAAGACGTTTTTTAAACAACCATTTTTAAAGGTAAGGTCCGAATGCACTGCAGAAATTTTACAGTTGACTGAAAATTTTCACAGCCATATTTAAGCTGAATACAAAATTATGCGATCTGATGTTCTCGTTACAACGGTCGAGTGGGAAGAGAGCTGGTGTTCCTCGTGTGCGCTATGACAGCTACAGAGTACGCACGAATGAAAATACTGCTACGCTAACATGGTACAATATTGTCCAGCAATGTTGTACCAATTATACCAGTTATACTAGTTTGCTGTTATAACCTTTATATTGTTATACATTCAAGCAATTGTGGCTGGACGTTCAAATGATTTGATATGTGTGTTACACTGTTAATCCTTCAAAACCTGTCTCATAAACTTACTACTCATTCATTTTTGCTTTCAATTTCCTTGTGTCTTTCCAATTACCTTGAAGTATAATTACGAAACTGGTATTCATTTATGCGTCAGTTTGCAGAAATCGATATACCCAAATAATAAAAAAAACGATAGCAAAAGAAACCAACCGTAGCAATGCAATTTACATCGTTTGCATCACCTGTGAAACGGTAATTAATCAATTGGTTTTTTGTTTTTGGTTCGCTTCGCTTAACGGGGTACAACCATCCCGATGGATAAAAGTGCAAAGCGTGAAGTAGGCAGATTAAACTGAAACAAACACAATATGATGCGAAAGAACCATTGTTTTCGCAGTCATTTTGAGCGAGGGTTCGCTTCATCCATTCGCTCCAACCGTATGCGAGCTCGAACGAGGGTAAGTTCCGGTGAATGCGTCAATAAATGCATATCGACCGATGCTGCTGCTGCACCGGTGCACATGTGGCGAAATGTTTTGTTTGCTTGGCAAGCAGCTGAATTCGGTGAAAAATACACCATTACTCGTCAAAATCGAATCGTACCGACCAGATGACCATCGTCCGCTTGCCGGCACGTCCTTGCCGTCCAGTCTTTCCGAGTCATCGCCGGCAGTTGTAAATCATTAATTTAAAACATTCCGGTAATGGTATTTATTGAAATTCCCGGTAATAAATGTTGTGCCTCACAGGCGAAGATATTCTGTTTTGCTGTGTTTGCCTGCTGTTCTCTGCGCGCTGCGTGGGTTTGCCCATAACGATAGACCGAGGTAGTTTGTGATGCAGAGAATGCTATATGGTTTTGAGAGGTTTGTGCGTGATTGAATTGCTCTTGAAGTACCTTTTCTTCGTACCTAAAAAAACACGGATGGAATAAGGCAAATGGTACCTTACAGCATACTGTCCGGTAATTTGGCAAGTTGTGGAGCGGTTCTTAAGGTAGCTATCAACGAAAGCAACTTAAGTGAAATGGATAGAATGAGGATATATTTGCATGGATCTTATAATTACTATTAAAATTAACTTTAAAATGTAAAAAAAAGTAGAAACTCAGAGAAGTGTTCACATGTTTACGACAATATACTATTTGAAATAACAAAAATTACTATTCATTGTTAGGCATGTGTTTTTTTTCAAACTATCCATTGTTTTAATCATTTGGACGATTGTTGTATCATTAAACAAATACTTTATACGAAAAATGATTCAAAATGTTATCAGATTGTTCGGAGCTAAGAAGATGTTTATATAGACCAAAAGAGTGTTTTAGCATAAAGCACGGATAAATTAGTTTTTTTTGTAGCATTTTTACTACTTTGTAAATAATACGTTAAATTTTGCTGCTTACTTGTTTTTAATTGCGGTTAAAATATATTTAAATTATATTTGAATAATATTTATTACTATCCATGTTGTTTTACAGACATTTGACTTATTATGTACGATTATTATCTATCTATCTATAATCTATTGTAGTATTTTGCAACCATTTAGTAAAATCTTGCATTTAGTTATACAAAATTTGCATCTCGATTGTGGAGCTTTGCTATTAGCTGTAGAATTTTTGCCGAGCATAAAGTGTTCTTTTTTAGATATGTTAAATGCAAAAACAAATGACATCCAAACATTTATTTACTTTGCCAAAAAATTGAAGTTTAGATGGCTTGTTTAAACCACATCTTACGGAAAAATTTCACACCCGCGCTGAAAATTATTTCCTTAAAGAATGCAAAGTTCTATTTTATGATTGCAAAGTTTCATTACGAGCTTGCAATATACTATTTTCGGTTTGACGCATTCCACTGAGAGTCACAAAAGTCCCATCTTTGGATTGAAACCCTTTATCTCATTACCCAATACAAACGGTGCTACCAATGATTAAACGTAGATCATTGGTTTATTCAAAAGTTCCAATCTAACATTAACGAAATGCTTTTATCAGCTTAAGAACAACGTCAAGTTACTACCATTTACACGCATCTGCACCGATGCTCTTCGTTTCTCTAGCGAGGCATTCTAAGTTTTGCCTCCCCAAGACCGGACCACTAAATCCGCGTGCAGGTGATCCGGATGTGCAGTAAATCCACAAAATCCATTCGCTTTCCAATTCGTACGAGTAAAACCGGCCCGGGACCCGTACACTTCGTGACTGTCGGACGAAATGGGCGTCGCACGCGGATAATGGCGAACGATTTTATTACCGACCGGCGTTCGAGGAGACCTGCTCTCAAGACTGTCCTCTGGTCTCTTGGCCAGCAACTATCTGGTGCTACTGCTGCTGCTGCCCGGAGAACGTTTCTTGACGTCCGGCCAAGCGGAAGAAAAATGAAAGTCACTTTAAATGTAAATTTTGCCGTCCCACTTGAAAATCAATCCTCCCGATGGGTGTGGCCCTTCTGGCAAGTGCTTTTCACATTAGGTAGCGCTGAAAAGTGTGTGGCAGCGGCTTTGGGCAAGGGAAAAGACACGTAAAATCGAACACCATGAACTGATGAAAAGTTCGCTTGCGAATATCCACTTCCATTTGGCAAGCTTTCTTCAGGGTTCTCGACTATGGCCCGTTTTTTTTTTCTTTCCTTCCAGCCTCCGATGCCGATGGTCTGCCGGGTGAAGCTGGACATTCCGGCCAACACGGCATCGGCTAGTACAATGAAAATATGCTGCGCATGAAACCGAATGCCGTCCGCAGCCGTACGCTCCGGTCCGGGGCACTAAGTAAACGTTCGTGAAAATAACATTCAAATATTCAAAATCACTCACGGAAAAATTCAAATCACGTTAAGTGGAAATCGATTTTTTTTTTGTTTGTGTGTGCGGCCATCATCATCGCCGTTTGCAAATCAGCAGTTCCTGTTCGGGAAGCTGTCGATGAGAACGCATTCTGCCGGTCTGTGTGTGTGTGATGTTGTTTTTTGTGTTACGAACATTGTTATTTTTCTGCATTCCAACTTCAGCAGCGTAACGAATCGAAACTTTACTTTTCGAGTGGCGCTGCAGACCATCAAAACCTGCACAGCTGCAGTACTCTCGCTGAGGATGCAAATATTAAATCGTTAGGGTAGCGGTGGCACGATTGTGCAGCAAGAAATGCAGGTTGATGAGGTGTCAGGTGCGAACAATTGATCAGTTCTTCTCAGGAGTCTGGTGGATATTTGGCTATCTGATTTTATACCGCTTTAATACAGACAGAAATCGTTCGATGCTTTAACAACGTTTTTAAAAACAAATTCCATAGAAAACTTATACAAAATTAATCATTGAACTAACTGCGTTAGGATAAAGCTCTAATTGATTGCTTTTGAAGATAATTTTAAGATAGAAAAAAAAGAGACAAACGTGTTGTAAAGCGTGCCCAGAGGTTTGCCATGGTACATAATCTAAGAACCGACACGGATGATAAGACATCCTTGCACCTGGATAAAGTTACAACCCGGCGGGAAAAGAGTGTAGCTCGCTTCGTCAGGAATTTCTCCTGCTGCAAAGCAAAACGACTAGCTGATCGAAAAATATGATATTCATTTTCCCTTGCTTGGTGGTTATGTCGAGGCGCGCTGGCGTTCGGTTTTGACAGGCTATATATTTTCCCGGACCCATTTAACACCACCATCAACAGCGCCGGTAAGAAAGTGCTTCCGTCTTCACGGCATTCAACTTTCCGACGACGAGTTTTTTTTTGTGCTGGTATTGTTGTGCCACGGTACGCTTCATATTAGCGGCGAGAAGAATTAAACACCTGAAGCTCGGTGTGTGTGTCGTGTATTGTGCAATGAGAGCCTGGTCGTCGGACGTGCCGGAATCACCTGCCAGTAAGTTTACCGGGCGATGGTTACGGCGATCCACCCAAAGTGTGGAGTTAATTTGTGCCAGTTTTCGCTGGCTTTAATTAATTTCTCATTCATGAAACCGTGATTGGTATGGCGTGCCACACGGTCCGGTAAGCATCCTTGGCGTACGGCGCCTTAGGAAACAACCACACGGTTTCTGGTTTCGCGAGACCCGGAACGAGCACACTTTCTGTGCAGGTTTGTGTGTGTGTGTGCGTGCTCAAAGGGTAATGGCCTCAACGGGTATGTTGAGGGTAA
The DNA here is from genome assembly GCA_002091835.1 of Anopheles maculatus. NCBI lineage: Eukaryota > Metazoa > Arthropoda > Insecta > Diptera > Culicidae > Anopheles > Anopheles maculatus. The sequence continues at coordinate 50,294 of KZ061899.1, forward strand.
GTGTGCAACAACCGGGCGGATCCAGTGTCAACTGCCGGAAATTGAATCTATTTGGTGGCATTCGGGTTGATATCCGTTCTAAAACCGTACACTGTCAGTGACACAACCGGTGGCATTCCGATTGAACTGAGTGAGGGTGTATGGGTGTGTGTGTGTGTTAGCGTGTGCGTAAAAGGGGGGAGGAAATTACATTTTTGTCAGTTTCTACGGTGCACCGTTTGCTGTTGCCAGCGGTTGGTTATTTTGTCAATATTATCAATTATTTCAGGTTGAGCGGGATCTTGCATTCTCGGCGATGCTAGCAGTTCGACCGAATTAACATAATCGATCGATCAGTATTATGGACGTTTTTGGTGGGGTGTTTATAAAATTAGAATACATTTTGGAGGGTGAATGTTTATATGAATCAACCTTTTAAATGGATTTCGTAGCGAAATAATTTAATACTTTATAATAAACAAAAATTCAATGATTTTAGGTTTTTAAATGTTGCGAAGCAATTGTTGGTTTTTATTTTTTTCTTTTGGCAATATGTTATTCTTCAGATATATTTTCGGTTAATTAGAACAAATCGAAAGTTTTTTTTATGAAGGAATGTAAAGTAGTTTGTTTACGCATGGAAGTCAAACGCAAACTTGACGAAAATTGTATTTATTAAGCGAGTTTCAATAAAAACTACAGGGAGTAGATTATCGGGATTTGCGTCAGTGGCACTAACAAAAGTGTGAATTTTTTTTTAAAACACTGAAATAAGCTTTTCTTTGATTTGACTATTACAAAATACACTGAGGCTGTGGGGAGAATTTCTAGGCTATATTAGCATTCTTAAAGACAGACCGAACTAGGGAACAATAAACGATCATACATCGATACAAAGGCAGTGTTGCCTTTAGCAACGTTGTAATGCGTTGGCGACAGGTTTCTTAATCTTTTTATTTCTCCTAATATGCACTTGATACGTCTAAGATGAAAGCACTCAAGAGATAAAAAAACCCTGTCTGTTCGTTACGATAAACATTAAACAATTGACCCGATCATCGAGTAAACGCTTCTTCCTTCCGTTACTCTCTCTCTCTCTCTTTCTCTCTCTCTCTCTCTCTCTCTCTTTCTATCTCTCTCTCTCATATCATCTCGATCGCACGCACAGGATTTTTTCTCTCCCTAACTTCGGGCAGCCAGGGTTGTCACACCCGTGGCAACAGGCAGTAAAGTTCTCTTGTTTTATATTGTTTCAGTCCTATCATCTGGTTTGCTCTTCAAGTTACTGATTTGATTAAGGACCTAAAACTAAGGCAGCTATCGAGCAGGATGGCAAATGAAACAAGCGCGTTTCAGTGTCTGATTGTCAGTTTTGTAGTCAAAAATAGTATCATGTCTGCTTCTATATGTCTGGCAAAATTACACGACATTTATCAACACACAAGTACAACACAGAGTATTTCGAAAACAACACGAACCGAAAATATTTTGTGCTTGTTGCAGTCGTCAGCCAATAGTAAAAACTCATACTAAGATAGTAATTTAATTATATCATTTACTTGTAGTGGTCTAAGTAAAACACAACAAAAAATGTCTCAAAGATCCGAAAAATTTATTGTCTAAATTGTTTATTTATTTCTTGGAAATAATCGTAGTATATCGATAAGAGTAAAAAAATGTTTGTAGTGTAAATGATTCACTTAATTTACTGTTATGATGGATTAAATTTTTACTGATTTATAAGAATATTTGAATTTCTTTGACGAAATAACACGTTCAACTGTAATCAAGGTTGAAAATATTGTCGACAGCTTAGGAACGATATAAGACTTTTTCTGATTAATATTACGAAATTATTAAGAAATATTAAATAAGATTCATAATTCCTTATTCTTCTTCCAGAACACTTGGGTTTTTAATTTTTTCATGTAAAATTGCTCTCTTTTGTTTCATTTTTTTTCTCCTTTTGACGCTTTACAAACGTGAACAAACGTGTAATTTATTTAGCCACCAAAATTAAAGATCAACGTGCCGTGTTCCGTGCCGTGTTTGTAAATAGCTAACGCACTTTGTCTGAACACATTATCATTCTTTTTGCGGTCCACCCATCAACAACCAACCTCAATTGCCTGCCAATCCAATAACATCGGCTTACCATCAGCTCACCAAAGACGTCCTTAACTTTACCTCAATATTATTCATGGACAAGCGAAAAGCAAAATACCAATTCTAGCAACGCTTGAAGCAAAAGTTTTAAAGTTACCTGCAGCAAACTCAAGACTGCCCATCTACTTCTACCATACGTCGTGTACTAGCATCCAGCTCTTTAATGACCTGCTTCCAGTCAAATGTGCCCACAAGGTGGGGTAGTTGCAGACAGTAGCGGTGAGCGCACACCAGAATGTTGCAGTATATCAACAAAGATATTAACTTTTAGACACGTAATTTGATCCCTGAGCACACGCAGCACAGGCACACATCGGTGGCCACGGACCAATCGACGTCACGCAGCATCCCGTCGGGAGGGGCTGGAAAAGGGCGCTCGTCCGACGCTACCCCGGTATCTGATGGGCAAAGTTTTCGGCGTGCAAAGTCCATCTCCCAGAAGATATATCGCTCACGTTTCACCGGCTAATAAAATGCTTCTCCGTGCAGAACAAATGCAGGCCGAAATCTTTCCGCGTAGCACGAAAACTTTGTCCATTCTTCTTCCAGCGGTCTGTCCTCGTTTCGTCCGGTCGATGGAAATCATTCGCGATGATTCACGTCAAAGTTGGCGTTATTTAATCTCGCTCGAAAGTTTCACTTGCACTTACGATAATGTAATGCCACCTTGCGCTTGGAACCTGCCTTGGAACACACACACACACTCACACATAGTTCGGGCGTGAATACCTTTCTAGTTCATAAATCTCTCAACGTGACGTGGTAGAATGTTTTAGCACTCAGAATCATCAAACGGTTCACCTGTACGTCTTGAGTGGAAAGGATTTCTAAAACTTGACTTCGCTGCATTGTGCAGAATTACTGAAAATCATTTAATTTAAGGAAAATATATAGAAAAACGGGTGGTTGAGCGAATGAATACTACGATTTTTTTTGTCTGACGATATGGTGAACAATGGAGGCGCCTGGTTACTTATTCTAGAAGCAAACTGCATTCACTAGCGATTGGACAAAAATTAACGAAAAATATGTAACGGACCGGTACCTGGTGCATAAGAAAATAACATTCTTTTTATCTGGTTTCTTTTAACCTGTGTGTTAATGGAGGAAAATGTCAAAAGTGCAACGGGATACTCTGTAACTCCCTCATAAACATGAACAACGAGTGGATGAGAGAGTTACGAAATGTATAATCAAATAACTAGAATCTGTCTTAACTGATAAGCGCTGTAATTTTATCTTTGTTTGATGCTCAGGATTTCCGTTGGATAGAAAATATAAGAAAATGAAATTTAAATGCCTTCCAACGTTAATCCTAGGTGGAGGCGCATGGTGGTTTGATTATTTTATTATGTTTAGTTGTATCAAAACTTTTATTCTAACTATTACAAAACAAAATTCTTTTCTATGTACCAAACGAGAACAAAAGATGCCACTTTGTAAGATCTTTAGGCTTTAAACTTCATCGCTTATCGTCGGTGGAGGCGCATGGTGGTTTAACTATTTTATGATGTTTATAATTGTATTAAGAGTTGTAAATACAAGAAGTATTTTTGGATAAACAATTCTTGAATTTATGTACGTTTTGTGTTATATATGTGTTAACGATAAACAAATTAAACAAACTTGAATATTTGTTTCCAGCTAATGGGATCTAGTATAACTTGAACTAGATATACAATAATTACACAATTTTGACAGCTTTTGACTAAATGTGCTAATATCTTTGAAAAAGTGTTCTGTTGAAGCTAGGTTGTGGCGAAAAATGCACATCGAAGTTATATAAAATTGTTTATTTACATTTGTAGATCAATGGTTACACGAACTACGAACGGCTTTGAAGTTTGAATTTATTTGCCGGAACAGATATATTTATTTTTGTTATATATTTTGAAGCATTTCAAAGTATTCTAAAATTTTAGAAAGAAACATTTACTTCCAATTGCTATCGCAAGTATATTTTGAATATTGGATTTCTGAAATTGACTTCAAGTTATGGCGATTTTACCATGCAAATATAGAGCTAAACCATATTGTTTTTTGTCTCATAGTAAAATAGTCGAATAAAATGCAAAAACCACTGACCACATTGTTTAATAGTAATAATCATAAACTGGAAACCCTCATCAGCAAAAAAAGCAATCTTTTATTTTGGCTACTTACACACGCCAGCACGATAAAGTATGGGACCAAACACGCCCCGCATACAGTATTTCAAACACCAAGTGGCCGCGGTACGGTTTTTATGATCGCCGTGGCATCCGTTCGGTTTTTCGTACACTTTTTGGCCGGTGCATCTTGTCATCTGTTATCGCTTTACTGGTCTCTTTTCTCCAACGGCTCACATCGGAACACTTTCATCCCAGTGCGCTAACTATTCTCTTGTCGCCTTTCGTTACAATCGCCACCATTTATCGTAATGCCGCGTGTCCTTAGCGTGGTTTGTGTTTTATGGTGGCGAGGAGCGTGAGGAGACCAAAGGGGGTAGGAAGCACACCCAGCGTATGCATCGTGTTCCAAGGGGGTGATAAAAAGTTGGTATAATTTCACCATTTCGCCATCCGGTGCTGAAAACGATGCAAATAATTCATGCATGATACATAGGAACGGGCAAACAAAGGCCACCACTATTCCCGGCTAGCTCGTTGTTTGTGTGAGCGTGTGGTTTGTGATTCGTTTTGAATTACGACCACTTTTCCCACCGGCAAGCAACACTACCGACACCGCACCATTTACCACCGAACGGCGCAGAGAAAACCGTAAAATGGCTTCGATTTGAAGACATTCCTCGCCGCTCGGAGCGTTGAATTGCAGCTGGAATACGCTGGGCGGAAGCACAAAAACAATGCATCTTGCTCATCCTCTTGCCCAGCATACACACACTCCACGGGACACTCTCGGGGACACAAAGCCCCCTAAATCAAAGTGCCGTTGAAATGAAGCAATCAACGGCAGCGGTAAGTAATAACCCGCAAAACCTCCGAATGGTCGCGTCCTGGCAACCCGGAACCGGGCGTAAGTAAGTGCAAGATAAGACATCGCGCTAACTAACGCCGTGAAAGTTCGTCCACTTGCACATACCCCGGTTGCCCGGTGGAATTGTGGTGGGGTTTTATGTGTGCTTTTGATGTTGTGTGTTTTTGTGTTCTCGGCGTGAGTGGTGTTTGGTGTGAGAACTGCACAACGATGCACAGCAGCATACAAATCTTACATTTGTATTTACACAAAAGGCGCTGTTTGGTTTTCGTAGTAGAAGAGAGAAAATGTAAGATTATGTTGTTGCAAAGCAATGTATTACAACAAATAGAGATTTTTTTGCAATAGTAGTACAAATGGACGCAAAGCACCTTAAGAATTGATGAGAAAAAGAATTCATAATAAGTAGTTAGTATTGCTAGCAACGATTTTGTGATTAAATGGTATATGATTGATTTTATTTAATGGTTGGTTAGAATGAGTCCGTTCTAATGGTTTTGTTGCGGTAGAAAAGGGGGACGTCGTGGATTTTTTTGTTGCATTTCAACCCTCGTCTGTATTTACAATCACTTCTTCCATAATACAATTCCGTTTTAATTCCTGTAATTCTTAGCAATGTTGTACAATGGGTAATCAGATCCGTTGAACAGAAAAAATAAGATATTTTAATTTCTGGATTCCAACGTTAATCCTTGGTGGAGGCGCATGATGGTTTAACTAATTCATAATGTTTAAATGTAGCAAAACTATTATTCCTTTGTTAAATTTAGGATTACAAAATTCTGTACTAAACGAGAACAAAAGATGTCACTTTATAAGGCCTTTTAAAGCTTTTATCGTTCGTCGTTGGTGGAGGCGCATGGTGGTTCAACTATTTGATGATGTTTATTTAAGATGAATACCGATAAAAAGAATTGATAAAAACTTTCGAAAGGTCTCGAATATTATAGGATTGTCGTTGTCATAGACCTTTTCAAAAATGCTCGAAAATGAACCAAAAGAAATGTTAGTAGTTGAAAAGTTAGTAGTATTTCAACAGCACAATGTCAAAGAACTTACATACAAATTGGCGTAGTTCAAACTCAATTTTAGTTTATCATATACTATCAGTGCGGCTATAGAAATAATAAATTTGGTTTAAATTGAAATCGCATAAATTTACTATCGTTTAAATGCACGATACAAATATGGTTGATTTATGGTTGAATTTATTACACAAAAGCAATTCTTAATAAATAATTCACATTCGGTACGATTCAGCTCCGACTACATGCTACACTGCTTTCGATAGTACTGCTGGTGGCATCATTTAGCATAAACAACCCATTCTGTACTGTACAATTGTCGTCTTGCAAGACATTCTGTTGTTACTTCTCTATTGCCGCACGTCTTGGAAGGATGCTACGTTTTTTTTTGCGTTTTCAAACAAACTACAGTGTCTTAGAGGATGTGCTTTCCAAGATGCATCCTAAGCGAAGAATTCACAGCCATAAAGTACCACAAAATCGCGCCTTTTTTGGCCACAAACGTCGGTAAAATGTTTTCCCGTGCAGCGGTGCTACGAAAAGAGTGGAAGCTTGAAGGAGAGCCACTGAAACCTGCAGGATGTAGATGGCAAATATGCTTAATGAGAGGGAAAGGATATACTGCTCGGCCAAGATTATGGGGATTCATAGTACTTGGCGTATAGTTTTTGGTTGTTGGTGCACCATAGTTTTTGTTACGGTGTTTGGTGCAAATGTGAGTGAGCAGCGGGCTTGCGTCTACTCGTTTTTGTGTGTGTTTTTATGCTTCCAGAGCCGTGAACAGACTTGAGGATGATGGTGAAAAGATCACAAAAATGACGAAGCATAAAACAAAGATACAAATATGGTTGATTTATGGTTGAATTTATTACACAAAAGCAATTCTTAATAAATAATTCACATTCGGTACGATTCAGCTCCGACTACATGCTACACTGCTTTCGATAGTACTGCTGGTGGCATCATTTAGCATAAACAACCCATTCTGTACTGTACAATTGTCGTCTTGCAAGACATTCTGTTGTTACTTCTCTATTGCCGCACGTCTTGGAAGGATGCTACGTTTTTTTTTGCGTTTTCAAACAAACTACAGTGTCTTAGAGGATGTGCTTTCCAAGATGCATCCTAAGCGAAGAATTCACAGCCATAAAGTACCACAAAATCGCGCCTTTTTTGGCCACAAACGTCGGTAAAATGTTTTCCCGTGCAGCGGTGCTACGAAAAGAGTGGAAGCTTGAAGGAGAGCCACTGAAACCTGCAGGATGTAGATGGCAAATATGCTTAATGAGAGGGAAAGGATATACTGCTCGGCCAAGATTATGGGGATTCATAGTACTTGGCGTATAGTTTTTGGTTGTTGGTGCACCATAGTTTTTGTTACGGTGTTTGGTGCAAATGTGAGTGAGCAGCGGGCTTGCGTCTACTCGTTTTTGTGTGTGTTTTTATGCTTCCAGAGCCGTGAACAGACTTGAGGATGATGGTGAAAAGATCACAAAAATGACGAAGCATAAAACAAAAAAAAGCATCCCAAAAATTTCACAAACCTAATATTTCACAAATATTTCACAACCTGCTGTAAGATCATTAAATAAAAAATAAGTAAATGCCTTTCAAAGTGTTAAAATTCAACTGCAGTCGAGAATTATTTCAAACAAATTGCTTGTTATTGTCACGTTTTGCAGTAGATTATAACGTTAACACATTGAACGACCAACCTAATCAATCATAGAAACAGTTCCAAATGCAGAAATGACCTTAAACCATTGTAGCTAGCCGTTCGGTCATTAGCTAAACGAGCCCATTTAAAGGGAACAAAACGTAGCAGTAAAACACAAAATCGTCTGTCTACAAAAAAAGGCCCCATCACGGCACACCGGATACACTCCCATTCCACCACGGCGGACAAATAGACTCAGCGACAAAACAAAGTGTCAGCTCATTAAAGCAACCATTTCCGGTAAAATGGCTGCCTTGGTCGTCGCACCTTCGCCGGAGCAGGAAGTAAACATCTTACAAAACACCGACAAATGGTGTTCGCACAGCTGAACGCAGTAACACGCAATAGGGCAGCATTGGGAGAGATGAATTTGTCCGTGCAAAATCGCTCGCCGAGTGTTATTGGTTGGAAACGGGCAGATAGAATAATTCTGAGGGACCCTGGCAATTGGTCACCATTCGGTGTGGTGTGGTGCTTGTCGGTTGGGGCTGAACCATACCGTCGTCCGTAGCGGTAATGGCTTGTTATTAGAGTTTGTGTTATAAAATTAAATAGCGACCATGTTTTCTTAATGACTGTCAGGGCGTCATGTACACCGTGAATCATCGGTCCTGGCTGGCTTGGTTCGCGAACTTTACCCCTGGCTTTGCCGAGTATGCATGGTACACGGACAAGAAGACGGTCCCAAAACCGAAACTAGCACTCGGGACCCAAGAACAGAACCATTACTGATAAATATATCATAAGCGTGGTGGCGACCAGCAAGAGAAGACACGGATCGGAACGATTAGTCCGATACCGTCCAGGAAAACCTAGGGGGCCTTTAACGAATGAGGCCCACTGTTCGGGCCGGAAGCGACGATCCCGACGAGGGAATATTCTGCTGCAACCCGACGCGAGAAGGATAACTTCTTTAACGCGACAGGCCGTAGTACCAGGCCGAAAGCTGGTAGATTAATGCAATAAAGAACCGTAAGCTTGGTGCCAGCTGCTGCCCGGTACCGGAAACGTGATCAAACTTTTGATACTGACATCTCGGGGGTTTCGGTGTGTAAAGTTTCTTTTTTTTCTGCCTTCCTATTTGTGTATCCATCCGTGTCCTATCTGCTCTTCTTGGTTTCCATTAGCTTCGGGAATGTAGTAAATGGCCGGCTGTCTCATCTAACTACAAACACAAGAGACACCCGCTGGGGCAGGAACTTTAAAATTAAAGCTTATCATACTGATCGGGATCCATTTTGGTGCGCGAGATGTCGTAGCTGCTGTTGGTACTGCCCCGTGAAAGCAAGGTACAGCAGCCCTAAGGTGCTGAAGATAAATTTATGTACCACCACAAACCAAACCGTACCATTGCGCGTTGCCGAAAATCGTCCCGGCTTGCTGGGGGAATGACGTATCGATAACGAAGCCACTTACAGGTTTGTCCACCGAAAGCTCCCGTTCCCTGCGGAGATGCTCGCGGAACATAAATAGATAACGGTGATTAGGCAGCTACGGCACGAGCTGCGCCATTAATAAAATATCCAGCAGCAGTGGTGCGTCGGGCGGTCGTGTGGTTGTCTAAAACGGTTGTCCGGCCGGTTGGCGGTTGTCACGGGATATCTCGTCTCGCCGCGTGCCTTTCATCGCGTGTAATGAGATCAAATTGGTTCGCACCAGTGCTTGTCAGTCCATTAGGTTAGGTGTCTTGCACAACTTAAAGGAATGGGCTAGAAAAATAGCCAGATGGGACAAAACACGAGTTAATTAAAGTGAGCGAAAGTGTGAGAGAAGTTATCTGAACTAAAGGACAAAATTTGAAGTTCCTTTTGTCACGATCACACTCAAGCTTAGCATTAGGTTGCTTTATTTTATAACTCTTGTTTATCTATACACTTACGTGCTTTTTTTAAGTTGGTAAAGGCGTTCAAAGTAAATGTTTATCATTACAATTTCTTGAACATTTTTCAGGAGTTTTATGTCTTGCTATGTGTATTTTATAAATTCTACAATATTGGCACTTAGTTTCAACCAACTATCAGATACTCTGCTGAGGTAAGGTAGAATTATATGAGACTAATTATCAAGGAAACGGTAAATTCATATTATTGTAGCTAAGCTGTTCGATATTTTTTGAGGATGTAGTGCTAGTTAAAAGAACGAATAGATTACTCAATAGATAATATTTTACTTAAATCTTACGATAAAGAATTTTCTATACTATTGTCACAACGTAGGGTCCTACCAGGAAGGTGATCGTCAGCGACTCGTTCGGCATGAGACGTAGAGGAGCCCAGCGAGCTCGTTGGCTGGATCAAGTGGAGTCAGACTTGAGGGGTATCGGATGCAGTCGGGGGTATTCCTCCACCCCATGCCCCCAGCCATGGACCGAGTTTCCTGGAAACTAATTGGACGCCAGGCCCTGTCTAATAGACGTGCTCCCTAGGAGCAGGCCAGGAAAGAAGATCACGGATCTCCGAGTGGCAATACATCCATTTTTTTTTTAGCAATGGCTGTCTAAAAAGTAATGTTTTTTGATTGCGAGTTGATACTCTATCTTCGATATATAACATAATTGCATAAGGTCATCCAACTGATTAGAAATGGATTGATTACTGCTGAGAATAGTTGGGAGTGTCTTATATTGAAATAATCATGATTTGTTAATTTATGGATTTTGCAAAACGGAATGGTTCTGAATTCTAATGAATTCTAACAGTTTTATCTGAAACCTTATTCTTAAATCACGTCTGCTGACGTTGCGGAACTGTCAGGATTGCCAGGGTTTGGCATGGCGGCACTGTGGGGATGTTTCAGTTGATTGCAGGCGTGTCGGACGACACATGGAATCGCGTGACGTCGCTTACCGGGTAGAGGCTGCAGTATGAAAATCGTTGCTTCGTGGCATAACTGTATGCTCCGGACGGTAAGCTTTGTATAACAATGTCCACCTAGTCCACGATATATTGCCAACGTATTTGCTCTGGGATAAAATTCTTAAGACGATCAAATTTTCAATTGCATTTTGAGACTGTCATTTTCGTCATTTATGTCCTATATTATTAGACAAAATATTAATGTAGTTGACGGTAGATGTAGCTGACTAGAGTTGTTTTAAAATTTGATTTATTATATTAACTGTTTAAAAAAAAAAAAAAAAGTTTTTTTCTTTTGTATTTTTTGTTGTTGCAAAATTACGCACCTAATTCAGATAAAACTTTTTATGTTGTGTGATTTTTATGTGTCAATTAATTTGTTTGCTGTAACGAAAACAGCAATAAAATGTTTTATGTGTTTTTGTTTCTGGTTTAAAGCTTAACATTATTACATCCAATCCCGCGAAAGCACTGCAAACAACAACGGCGCCAGCATGACTTCATAAACAAGGTCTTTTATCTATTTATAACTACCACACTGCTGCAGATTTCTCACAGGACAAAATATGGTTATGAGAAATTACATTGCTGCAAGCAAGCTTACTACCGAACGATCCCCCAGCGACGGTCAGCGATGGTCAGCAGACTGTAATCCAATAAACAATTATTCTTATTAATACACAACCTAAGAAGCTTCTCGACAGCGATAATTAGTTGCTGACTTGAGGAGGTAGTAACTGAATTTACTTGCCCTCAATCTTACCATCCCCGGTACGCTTCGTACGTCTGCCCGTTCCTCGGACCTACAGTTTGTTGCTTCCCTTTCCCGTTGGGGCTTTATATCATCTTTCTGCTCGGCACAGTGAAAATTATCCCCTCCGCTGTTCAGGACGGTTTGGGTCGCGATCCAGCGCTTCGAAACAAAGTTAGTACATTGCATCTTGTTGCCTAATCAAAACGAAACGCCGTTGCTAGAGATAGCACTGGGTGTGGTTGTGTCCAACACATTCCCGGGTGGGTGCTGCAGGAAGTGTGATGAAATTAGGCGAAACTTTTGTTCTTTGTTGACTCGGCGTTATACGATGCGCAAAATATGCTGATTAATCAATGTGAAAGCGTGCAGCTGTGTCGACACTGGTGCGGTGCGAAGTCGGTAAAACGGGGGTTGGTCTGGTCCGTTCGGCCAGCACAACTGGTCGAACCGCAAATAAATGGTTACATCATGGTCGTATTTTCCCATGATCAATGGTTTATTGTTATTGGTGGTTTGAAGAGCGAAGGATATCTGCTGTCTAATGAAAGTGTCAGTGTACAGTTGTTGTTTTATTTTCGTATTGGCTAGTTTTGTGAGGGAAGTGATAAAATGTTTGTTATGAAATAGAGTAACTGTGAAATATATTCACGAAAGGGGGTGGTTGTGATATTGTGTGAGGAAAACGTGTAAGCATATGTGCACCTGTATCGCTGGTCGGTTTGCAACTGTATATTCGTTTGTCCATAAATACAATAATTCGAGTAGTTCGTGTAATTTTGGTAAAGTCGAGCAGTTCCTTGTTTATAACCTAATCTTAGTTTCTTAGTTAGCATATTTAAATAGCATGATTTGGGTAACAGTACATTTCGCAATATTGACAGTGAATTCATACAAACTGTTTAATTTTATAGTATTTGTTGCGAACGTTCTATAAAGTAAGACCAATAAGAAAGCAAAAGTAAGCAAGAGAGAGAGAAAGTATCTAATGTAAAAAGAGCTTGGCTCTCATACTTGCGAGAGAGTGCGTCCTCAGTCAGACATGCATCAAGGTTCGGTAGAAACGGTTGACCCGATCGAGAAATAAAGCAAGTATAAAACAACGAAAAACTCAGTATGGCGCTATATCAAATGTCAGTACTCAATGATGGTATTGGGCTTATCAAAAGCACCATAAATATGATAAGATGATCAGTAATATGATAGAACCATCTGTCATCAATTAAAACATGACTCAACTCAGCTCTTATACATAATTTAATAGGTGAGCCTATCCAGTCCTTGCAGTTCCAACAGCCTAACAGTCTCATGAGGCATTCTGTTGAAAGGACCAGCTCGCCTCAACATGGTGTCTTTTATGCAACTATACTAAGTGAATTAATTATTCATTTTATAGAGAATTTGACTTTTACATTTTATAGAGGGCGGCCCGGTGGTGATGCGACAGCGGCGCCGGTCTTCACACGACAGGACCGGAGTTCAAGTCTCATCTGGGCCGTTCCCCCATAGTGAGGATTGACTAACCAACTATGCGGTATCGATTAGTCTAGTAAGCCAGAAATGGCAGGCATGACCTTAAGAGGTTGTTAGGCCATGAAAGAAGAAGAAGAGAATTTGACTATTTTGCAAACCAATTCCATAAAATAGTAGTTTTTATTTAAATAACTTATACCTCAAAACTTTCTTTATATATAATATAAAAAAAATATATTAGGACTAGAAAAAAAAAAGAGAAATGTTTCTCTTTAGTGCTAGTTTTTATTAACATTTTTTTTAAAACAGCTGCGCTATTTAAAACATAAGCTTGAACATAAGCTGTTCAACTGTTTCATGGATCCCCACTATTAAATAAATCAGAAAAGCGCATCGAAAAACCAATATATCTGTTTTGAACTCTATTCTTAACAGTTGAAAACATTTTAAATTATCAAAAAAAAATGTTAAAACAAAATATCGACTTTATACTTTGTCCCAATCAGGGACAATAGTCGTCCCAAAAAGCCTGTAATTGCATCGAAATGTGCTTATAAATTTTACACAGCATAACAATTCTATTCATCTGCAAGCTAAATACTCCAATAATGGTTACACCAACATACAGATAACATGAGCCGGGTGGAAAACGTTCGGTACCACACAAAACAATAGCGCCGTGTGCTCGCTTAAGCCCACTCACCCGGACTATTCTCCGACGTTGTAATGTCATTTTGTCATTCCTATTTTTCCACCCGACAGCCCACCCGGCGCACTGGCAATGCAACCTTGTGCAACGTTTTCCGACCGGCACACCAGAAGTCGTGAAATCGACACCGGAATCGAGCATAGCAGTGCGTCGCCCGTCGGGCTATCGAGCATTCATTAGATTGTGTGTCGACATTGGCACGTATCGCCGCCCGTTCGGTTCGTGAATTGCAATCGAAACAATGGTGAAAACACAATTATGCAATTTTATGAGCTGGAATCCCACGGCCTTAGGAGGATGTGCCGGTCCGGCACACACCGGGAAAAAAAGGATGTCAGAAATTGCACTGAATGCATTGCGGGGAAATGCACACGCTAGTGTGTGCGGTACGATTGTGGTACGTTTTTAATCGCTTTTACGCGACTGGAATTGCATTTGAAGTTTCCTCCTGGGAAACGGGGAGGGCCGAAATGAGGATGAGCCGAGTTCTGGTCGGCGGTCGGATTTTGGGGTCCTTTCGGTCCATGTTTGCGGTTTGGCTTTGGCGCGTTCCGTTGACCGGAGGCGGTGTAATTTTGCGCCTGTTTAGACGTGCCTGGATGCCGGGTGTAGTATTTGCTTTCAATTTTATGCTGGATGAAATGCATGTTTCGCTGAAGCAAAATTGAGATTCAGCGAACGGGCCACGCGCGCTCGTCTCTGCTGTGTTTGTGTATGTGTGTGTGTTTGTGGAATTTTGGAAAAAGGGTTCATCGTGTTTTCCGATGCGGTTGAGGGCAGCCTACACGCGCTTTCGCTGTATGCCGAACTGCTCACGTTGCTTGTTTTTGGGTCACGGGGTAGCGTTTGGTGCTTGTTTGTTCTGGTCAAGTCCGCCGCATGATTGGTGGCGATCGACGATTTGCATCGCGCAGTGTCTGCATGGCGTGCAAAAATCGGAATAGCTTTATTTGTTTTTTATAATTATTGCCATCGGCACCTGGCTGTATGTCGTGTGCGTGAAGCTGCTCTCGCTCGGTGCCAGCATTCGGTGTGCAAATTTATAAACTGTATTTACTCGGCAGGTCAGAAGTTACGAGCCGAACGACATCGAACGCAGACCGGTCCGCATACCGTAACGCTCGCGACAATGATGATAAGGATGATGATGATGGTAACCAATGGCCGCTGTACGATAGATTGTTTGACTGCAGCATTAGGCCGTGGTTCTGTGTCCATAGCGGCAAAAAGGTGTCAAACCGAGTAGCGTTGCTTGGGTGCAGTTGCAGCTGCATCGTACCGGAGCACTGTGTATCCCGAAAAATCTGTGTGAAAGCTTAAATGCTCGGATAACCGACACCACTGCTACTTGCACCATTTCCTATACCGCAAAGGTAAATAAATTTCATTACAATGTTTGAGTGTGTGTGCGAGGAAATTCCACCAGTTTAAATTGGGCGGTCAGTGTGGTGCTCGCTATTCCATTGGGAGCATTTTACCGAATTTGAATTAAAATCGGACCTTCTATACCTTTTATGATAAATGAGAAAACTGTTTGCATATTGTTACTTTTCAATGTTCTATTATGATGAACTTAACAAACTTAGTTTATTTTATTTATTGTATAATGAAAATATTTTTAAAAAAATCCCACCATTTCGCATCATTATTCTAAACTTTGTTTAAACATTTTCCAGTAGATTTCGGTGAGCTGATGGTTTCAATTTTTGTGGTTTACTGTGGTTTTCTATATTTTTTGTATCAATGTTCGTTTAATGTGGGGTTTTCATTTTAAAACGTGAATTACAACTCTCATTGCTCTGTTTATTTCCACTGTTGTTCATCTGAAACAATTGTATTTATTCTTATAGTTATTATCTTCTCAGGAAGTGAAGCAAAATGACAAATCAATATTGAAAGAAATTTGTTTAGAAGGCTTTTATGTTGGGCTGTAAAGATCAAATCAAGATGGTGCGCGCAGAAGTGTTTGGCGCAAGCCAGCATGGAGCCGCCACCGGCACAGATCTTGGTGGTAGTACCCGTAAACCGTATACGTTTTTAAAAGAGTTTATGACCAAGAAGAATTTAAAGTGATGTGTTGTGAATTGAAAATAGTTGTTAGAATTATAAGTTGAATTATTTGGGTTTTCAATTATTATAAATTAAGCGTTTCAGGATGAATATTTGAATTTGAAGTGAATACAATCACTTGACAACGCTAGAAGCAGAGAGTATAAACAGGACGCCGAAAGTAAGACGCATGAACTGTAGGATTAATTAATGTAATAAGACGTTTGAATAAACATTGTAAAAGCACACAGCAACCGCTACACAAGTAATTTCAGGCATTCCCAATATATCACAAGTTTCCTCCTCTTCACGACTGGTGTAATTTCTACAATATTATATAATGTTTCTTAAAATTAATTCTACTTTAATTCTTATTTTAGCTATGCTTAGTAAAATTTTAACTATGTACAAGTCAATAAAGGCGTCTTATAACTGATGTTACTGGTGCCGTTGAATGCATACATTTTGGCGTATATATGGCCAGTAATAGAATCTTACTGTATTTTCCATCGCTAAGAATGCATAAATGAATATTTACGAAATCGGCTTTAGTTTTGACCTTATTGTTCTGTCTGCATGGGTTGTAAGGGAATATGGTGCCTAGTAAAACATAGCAAATATATGTATAAAACTATATAATATTCATTCATTGTCAAGTTCTCTACACTTCATAATTTTCTCATTCACAATGATTATTCTTATACTCGAGATTTTTACATATTCTCACAATAAATGTTCGCTAAGTTGTTCTATATTTTTCAACTTTTGATCGTAGTTATTGTCGCACCAGAAGTTTCAGAATAAGAAGAGACGGTTTTGAGTACCTCTTGGGACATTTAACTTACTTTTATTTGACCTGTTTTATTTGCTCCTGTTGCGATTGCTACGCTTAATATCCTACTATACGCCTAAAACTATGCAATCCTATGTTTCCTCTTTGCTGCCTATCCGGTCAGCGACAGTTATGTTACAAAATTAAGCTTAACATAACTGGCAATTTGTTTTTTAGTATTGTACACATATTCTTCTTCTTGGTTTGACGATCTGCAAATTCATGACGATCATCTAATAGGCTGCAATACTTCTTGTTCGTGCGAAACGCTTCGCAAGCTTCTACTGGTAAAGTCGTTTTGAGGTTTGCGCGAAACACTTTTTGATATAACCGAGTTGGATGATCATTTCTCACTGCGGATTATTGTTTCGAATGGGATTCGAATTAAAATCTTGCCATGTGAATATCTGTATCGCTATTGCCTCTTCGACAAGAATGCTTACATAAACATCACGGATGCCGTTAAAGCTTCAAAAGCAGCACGCACCCTAAACAGAAACAATGTGTAATTCACTACCACCCTTGAGGATTTGGCCTACTATTTCTGGCGAAATACTGATAATAGGACTAAGAAAACAACACTCTGTAGCTTTGACATGTTAGTCCGGTGGTATGCATCGGCATGCTCATATGCAGCAGTGCCGCATTGTTCGGTGTGATTTGATTTGCTTCCGTCCTTGTACCAATGTCTTCGATTTCCCGCCACACTCACCCAACACATCGCTTCGATTTACGATGCTTCATTGTAGTTGTGCTCGTCCTTCCGTTCGGCATCCACTTCCGGAAGCCAAAGTCCATTACTATCTATTATCCGCCATCGTGCGACTGGCCTTTGGATGGTACAGGACCATCAAGCAAACTTCTCGCCGACCCTCGAGTTCCACCGTCGGATCGGTGTGCCAGAAACTGGAAAGCATTCATCCAATCATATGGGAGAGGAGTCGGCCGGGCTCAAATTCGTTGCACAAACAATCGAGGCCGAGACAGCGGTGCTGGGCAAATCGATCGGTTGCCGTTCGCGTATGAAGCAATTACATGGAGTTGGTGTTTTTGCATTTGGGCCGATTGTACATTGCAGTTCGCCAGTAAAAACGCCATTTCGACCGACTGGACCTGCACCTGTCGTTATCGGGCGTAAAATATCGGCCGAACGCGCGCGCGGTGGAACGTTCTGTTCCGGCGTTTGGGGTTAGGTTGTAGCCCGGGACATCACTAGACCAGAAGCGAGAGTCAGGTGCAGCCGTTCTTTCTATGTTGATTTTTTTCTGCTCCAACTGAAACTACCTACACAGGTACGGCTTGGTGGCTTGATTTTCCTCATGCACAGTGTTCGGGCGCTATCTGGCCGATAAATTTATCGGCATGTTCATGTCAGACTTTGCCAAACATTTAATTTTATCTCGTGATTCATACCGCCGACCTACGGTGTATACACTGGCACAACCGGTGGCCACGTTATGTTTGGTGGAAGGAATTGTTAGGCTTTTCTGCCATAGCCACTGTAACGGACAAGCCCACAATTCTGGCCACAGTGTGTAGTAAGTTTAGAAACCACAACCAACCAACTGCTTGGCGAACCGCGTGAAAGTGTGGCGCGGTGTGGCGTGTTGGCTTAATGGAGGCGTTTTACGCGCGAGTGCCGATACAACTGAAGATAAGCGCAAGACATAATGTTTCAATCGCGCGGTATGTGGTCTCCACTTTGGCGTTTGGGAAGATTATCGATTTTCAGCTGTATACAGCTACATCCATCCTGTTACACCCATGATGAACGCACCCGAGTCATATGGCGAAGGATCGATTGGTTGCGTTTTTGAAAAATTACCTACCGGTCGGTTAGACGAAGCAAAACATTGCAGTAGGTTGTAACGATGGTCGGTGCATGTAACGGCGATCCTAAAATGGCGATAAGGTGTAAAAGATTTGTTGCATTGCACATTTGTGCTGGTGTTACATGAACGCGGAATGCGGTTGGGCATTTATTTTAAAGTGGCAAATGTACTGTGAGTGACATGGTACGATTGTACGATGTAAATGTTACGTTAGAATGGTTCGCATGGTATTTGGTACTATGTGTGAGTATTAAAATCTCGTTAATATTGATCTATAATGAGAGAAGCATCCTTATGGCCACATTAATTTGGGAAGTTGGTAAACACAACAGTCATAGATATATGCACTCCACTCTCCCCATTTCACAGACCACAAGGACAGCGCAATCGTCGCTTTTAATAGAACAAACATCAGAATTATAACATTGGATGCACATCATAAAACACTGATGAGCATGAAACAAACTATGAAAATTTTTCAATGAAAGACTTTACTCATTATTTAACTGAAGGTAATTTTAATACTAATTTAGCTTGCTTTATGTACAATTCATAGATTGCCTTATATCTCAAATCATTGTTAAGCATTGTTTTCGATATGTTGATGCTTGTTTTTTGAGCGGATAAACCTTGTTAACGGATGTTTTGTCTGTGTTAGCCTAACGGTACGATTTTATGGACACTTCGTTCTTAGAATTGGCAACATGAAATAATATGTTTGGAGTCAGAGAGAACATATGGACTTTTAACCAAGCATGCATTGTTTTTGACAAACCATAAGTGACAAGCCCAATTACCATTTCTCAGAAATTGGTATTGGTATTGCAGGGTATCAGAAGTTGTACAAAAGGTTAGGTTAATAACAGTAACAAGTCGATTTTATTCTAGTTACAGTTAAATTTTTTTTTTATTAGTTTTTAAATCGAATGTTCTCTGCCACCAAAGCTGATGCGGTCTCCGAGTCCTTTCAATCCGACCTGTTAAAGAACGTTGAAGCAATCGATGGAAAGGGTTCCTGTGGGTGGGTTTTCCAGTGGTCTTAGTTTAACTTTTATAGTTGATTGCACTCATACTGCTGATATTGTGAGTTACAGACACTTATGCTAAAAGTACATATGTGTCTGAAAATGTCTGTAACATCTCGTAGCAATTCGAATGTACTCAAGAATGGTCCTGCTTAGAGAACTCTACACTGTAAGGTAAACAAATGTTGGTCTTCATAACTACCATAGACTAGGCTGTATGTTTGATCCTTAGGTTTTGAAAATTTTCCCCGACTTCAGAGGATTCTTGATGGGGAAAAATTAGGACTCAATCGCGTTGAGGCAATAGCAACTTATCAGCGAGACCATGATATTGAACGCTTATAGACCTTTATCTTATGAGGATAAGCTTAACCCCAGATCTTTGCCAATTATTCGCCAACTATTGATGCTATAAAAGTCAACTTTGCACATGCAATGAACAAGATTCAGATCGATGTATGTGTTAAATCCATGAAAATTTCAACCTCTTGGACGCATACCGCAAAGCTGAGACAATCCATGCAATAATGATATCCCTTGACGAAAGACGTTGTGAGCGGAATACGGTCCGTGAGTCAACAATGAGTTTGACATCACTGCTCTAGGAAATAGAGGGGATCTTGAGGATATAGCCAAATAAATAGAGTCTATTTTCAAACTGTTGAAGCTGTTTATCATGGAAAATACTTACAAAAACAGTTTTCTTTCGTTCATAATACTTTCGAACATTCCAAGCTTTTGACAAACTAGTCATGCCTAAAGCAGCTAGCTATTAATTTCTTTCTTTTCCATGTGAGTCAGGATGCATATTCTCCTATGTCTGATGAAAAAACTATCTATCAGTATCCCGGAAGCTACCTTATTTTATATAGTTTTCAATTTCTCCAAGGCATATAGACATTCGAGGCAAATTTGTAAGTTTTTCCTCCTCGTTTCCTTCTTCTTCTTCTTCTTATTCTTCTTACTAGATTTATGGTCTTAGCGTTATAGTTAGTTCTTCCCGATTCTTGCCATGTTAAAACCGACACCGCGAAAACTTCAGTACACCGTACCTCCCCAGTTGTTCATGCTAGATACTTTAATTTTGTTCCAGAAGTGTCCACCAAACACAGCATTATCGCAATCATAGCATGCAAAAGCCATCTAAAAGCTAATGCCCAACGTACACACCAAATCAACCATATGGCATCGTCTTCAAAGCCAATGCAAATCCACCGTCACCTTCCGATCGACAATCTTTGTTACAGGTAAGATGTTGTTGCTTCGTCTTGTACACGATAGCTTCTGCAGTACAATCAACAACATAAACAGCCTCTGCCTGTTACTATCCCCAACCAGCCTGCTTGCCACCAACACTCAAACAATCAACCACTAATCTGTGCTCATCGATATCCGGCGGCTATTTGTGCTGGCACCGGATCTGCCTGCCTCGTAGAACATTATTGCAGTAGCATCCGATACAAAAACCACAGCTAACATATACATCCACACACACACACACCAACCGTGCGTCACCATTTCAATCTGCCTAATGAAGCCCGAGTTTAACGATGTTTGCACTTCCGGTACCGTTTTCCGGTCCATCCGTCCGTCCGTCCGAGCACAACCCTTTCCACTCGCGGGTAGCAATCGGCGATACGACTTCGTTCTGTTCTGGCATGAAATTGATGCATCGAAGACAACGACGCAACTCCTGCTTTCCTTCCCTTCTTCCCCAACATCATCAGTGACCCCCCAAGGAGAAGGTGATAGCAAACAACAAGAAGTTCATTACATCCGAAATTAATTTCCTGATTTGAAAAGCCTTCACACAGCTTCCGTCTTTGCGTTTGAAGCCGGCGGAACACACGTTCGCTCGCTTGCGGCAGTCAGTTTTTAAGTCGCAAGCCATAGAAATTGAAATCGGCAAGAGGAATCGGTTTGGGTGGTTCCCCTAGCAGCGAGAAAAATCATGCATCCGTGACGGTGACTACGGACGGAAGTTGGCGTTGGCTTTGGCGGGTGTGGTTGAGCGTGAGTGATTACGGCAGTAGCTTTGTTCGCCGGAACACGTACGCAAAGCCGCTAGGTGAAACGCAAGCCAAGTGCCATCAAGCGCGAAATGGTTCCCGATCTGATGAGGCCTTCGGGGTTTCAATGGGCCACACTTGCTGGCCCGGTGGGTTTTAACTTTTCTTCGCGCTAGTCAGGATGGCTGCCCGGGGAGTGGGAACTGAATTGATTTTCTAAATTAAATTTAACGAATAAATCACATGTATAGTTAATCAAAGCACTCACGAGCGCTCCGAGCACAAACTCACGTGTGCCGGCTTTCGGGAAACCGGATATTGGCACGGTGTGAATGGGGCGCAAATGTTTTCCCGAACCTCCGTTTAGCATCTTAACGTACGCTCCAATTAATCCGTTTCGGTGCAAAAACAACTTACAGACAGCGGGGGAAAAGCACTAAATGTTTCCTTCTTCAATTGGGACGGTACTTGGAAAACCTGTGGGAAACAGATCC
Source organism: Anopheles maculatus (assembly GCA_002091835.1). Lineage (NCBI taxonomy): Eukaryota > Metazoa > Arthropoda > Insecta > Diptera > Culicidae > Anopheles > Anopheles maculatus. The sequence goes on from KZ061899.1 coordinate 72,186, forward strand.
TTCCGAAATGTAAGCGTGATATGCCGGCCTGCCGGTCTGTTTCGTGTGTAAATAAACAACGAGTAGCGACTAGCTTATCGTTGTGCGTGTGGATTAATTTACGTGAAATCTACTATCCACCACACAGCTTGGGTGAATGTGTGTTGTGAGGGCGAGTTTTCCTGTACGATTTTCCGTCGTCAGAACTTCGGCGAAGGAAGGACAGATGTCTGATTAACGACCCGGTTGTTTTGCATGAACGAAGATATTGAAAGGTGAATTGGATGTGCGGTTTGTAAATGTTTTAAATGAAGTGTTGCTTATTTTTACCGTACAAAGGATCAGTTAGGAACCGCCGTAGCGTAAATATATTAAAGTGTGTGAAGAGAATCAATCACACTTGGTAACGATATAATGAATCGTTGGTTTATCTGTGGCCTTCTAACTCATTTTCAATTTCTATTAGATTTAGGAGATTAAATTTCTATTAGATTTAAATTGATGACGATTGGTGTCTTTCTTTCTAGGCTCAAATTAATGATTAATTCAATAGACAAAACTGTATCATATTAGCAATTCTTCTAAATATATAAACTGTCGTTTATCGAAAATAAGCTAAGACATTATTGAGGCCCTGGTAAGTATTACAAGGAGCTTAAGGAGCAGGTTCTGAGCTGGATAACTTGCGAATTATTGTTAAATTTTGATCCAGTAAAGCCTGTACCGTCCATCTTGTTTAGCGATTTTGATGTGTTTTTAGGGACAAGTTTTATATGGATTTAGTCGTTGAAGTAGTTAAAATAGATTTTTAATTTCGTAGCCTAACTGCTCACAGTTTAGTTGTGTTATTCGTCATTTCATGTTGTTACTTCATATTTTTCTTCTTCTCTCTCGGGCTCTACAACCTCAGTAAGTTTTGATCTTGGGTCTTGCCCTGCTATTGCTAGCTTTCTATGACTTGGTTTTACCCGTAGCTGGAAAGCCAGTCCTGCGTACGGAGACTTTATATTAAACCTCTTTATTTATCTATGGTACGGCATCCTTCTTTGTTATGGGATTTGGCTGGCTCTTTCTAAAGCTTTAATTTTTCGAGGAATTTCATTTATAAAGTTAAAATAATATATATTTCCGTATGCTGTTTTCCTTCTCATAAAAATGTTGTTGTATTGTTCCAATGACTTCCTTGACCTTAGTTTTTTACCTCCATTCCCAAATCTCAGAATCTTCGGAAATCAAAACCACACATTCTCAATAGAAGCATAAGTTAAAGTAAATGCTCAAGAAAGTAGCACAAGAAAGTATTACGTCCGTGATCTAAGTCTTGGTATTAACCATCCGCATAACTCTAGTACCGGGTTAGTCGAAAACTAACTATATACCAAGGCAACTATACCACCAACCAACTATATACCAAGATCACGTGTTTGCCTTCTTCTTCTTATTCTCTGGCACTACAACCTCTGTAGGTCTTGGCCTGCTAGCAATTGCTAGCTTTCTGTGACTTAGTTATACCCGTAGCTGGATAGTCAGTCCTGCGTACGGGGAGGCGGTCCGCCGGGATTCGAACCCTGGTCCTGCCGTTTGAAGACCGGCACCGCTATCGTATACAAAACCGGGCCGCCCCCGGTGGTACGTGTATGCCTAAGGATTGTAAATTGTTTTGCTGAGCTACAAAACTATTTCTTGAAGTAAATAAAATTTTATCTTTATAAAATTCATCCTAATTATATTAAACAAGATAAGAGGAATCATCTCTTTTAAAGCTATAAAATATATCTAACAGATAACAGGATCCCAGAGTATAATGTATAACTGTTGCGACCATGAATTTACAGAACAAATACTTTCCAATGGTTATGGTTTAGTTTAAAATGACAAATCGTCAACACCTTTAAAAATCATAAAAACATTTAAATTTATAGTTGACTACTGTCAAATTAATTTGACTGGCCTGGCTAGCAGGTACCCCGTGTTTCCGCTAGGCGGCGCTACTCGATGTAAACATTATAAATAGGGGCGAAGGGGGCCCGAAGCGGCCAGTAGAGAAAATCTCGCGTACAGGCAAAAGCGGCAATAAATTCGAACCCTATTTCACAAACTCACATAGGTGTTAAAATTTTGCCTCCCGAGAGTCGAATCGTCCGGATAACGTCCGAAATTCGACAACTACCCTCTAAAGCCTTCTTCTAGGAACGACGCCTCGTAGAGTAAAAAAAACCTCACAAAAATTAAGTGGATGCTTTAAATGGAGTAATTTGATTTGTGCTCAGCTTCCAGCCCAAACTCTCATATATGGTTTTTTTTTCATGCATGTTACGGCAGAATGAGGGATACACCACACGCACACAGAACTTAGGCCATAGGTTTGTGTAGTAAGGGCGATATGCGCGAAGGATGCGAGCAACATCAAACGATGATTGGTGGCTGGTAAATCAATTTGCATTTCAATTTCATGTATGATAATTTTCTTTCCGTACCGCGGAACGGCGGTGGAATTATTTTGTCCCATCGGAAAAGGACAGGAATCCGAGGGCACAGGTTACGCGTCTGCAGGCAAACCGGTACAACCACACACACACACTCACACGGTGTACACCACATTCGCGCCTGAGAAGGAGTTGTGATTTGAGCAGTGCCATTTGTGGAACTTGCCCTGCGGAAAAGTTTTAGCAGATTCGTTCATGCATACACGAGAAATGGCAAGATGGTACATTATTTTAAGGATCACAGTACTACCAGCACACGATGTCACACGGTGCGTGACGGATGGGGTGAGATTCGGGTGCGAAAACAAAAAAAAAACACACTCACGTTCACTTTCACCAACAATGGGCGAGCGAGCGCGGTTAGTTAAGTCGCCCTCGGGGTACGTTGCGCGTGCTAAAAGGGAGGCAGAAGCGCAAGGCCAGCAGGAGGGAAATTTCCCTGGAAAACCGCGTCACCAGTACCGTGCAAGTTACTGGCTGGTGTTGATGATGATAATTTTAGCGACACGAGTAGCTCGGCCTAGGCCTCGGCCGCATCGACACCGGTCGTACTGTTTATTAGCATAGTCTCTCGTTGACTTTTTGACGATGGGTTCAGCACCGTACCATCACTGTTAATTAATGGCAGCCAGCAAATGGCGAGGGCACATTTGTGACGCTCAAACTTTTCCCAGCCCAAAGTTTGGCTCAATTTTTGCAGATGCTACCGAATGGGATGGTTGGCGTTAGTTTTTAACCCGTGGCGCTTCGCCAGTAAGTGGCTCCAGTGGCGTAATTGGATTGTTCGGGCGAAGGTTTTAATGGTAACCGCTTGCAAAAACCGAATAATTTATCACGATCGATGGAATGGTTCGAGGCGAATGTTAAGCTAGGCGTAGCTGATTCTAATCCATTAGTCTAAACCTCGAACAAATTTACAAAGACTTATATTTGACTCTGTTTTAAATATTTTCATTACGCATTTCTGTAGCGAGTACTGAAATAACAAAGATGTTGTCGCAGTGAGGTCCCTGAGCATTAAAGTCATTGGAAGACAAGGTTTAACGATATGTATTTTGCGCTTAGTTAATCTCGATTGATTAACACGAACATCACATGCAGTAAACAAGAGTAAAATTACAATGAACGTCCCAACCGTACACATGACAAAAGCACAGCAGAATACACCGGATCAACAACACGCGGCATCTTCCTAGAAACCAGGGTCGAACGGAGCCACAACCAGCCATCCCAACACAAGGTTGACGAGCATTAGCAATTTACATATTCTCATGCAAAACTGACCCTATACATATCTACCCATGGCTTTTGCTGCAATCTGTGATGCATTCAGGTGTGTGACATATCTCTCGTTCTCTTTTACTCCCAACCAAGGCAACTTCGGGCGAAACAGCTTACAGGACGCAAACACACACACACATGGTGATGATACTGGGACGATTTACATTGTACAGTCTAATGATTCCCTTAGCCTGCCAATAAATATGGTAATGAGAAAAATGTACGCTCCGATCGCATCGCCGTGCCAGGGACGACCGATCCGCCTTGAGGCTTTCACCCTAATGGCCGGTGCTTTATCTTGCGTCTGTTCATTGCACCGGAGACGCACAACCAAAGCTCCCGTAAATTGTATGCGAACAGTGGGACGTAGTCTACGTATCGTATGGTACGTGCGCTTGAACGAACTCCCAAGGAATAGGACAACGGAATGGGTACCATTAGATGCAGGGCTCGGAAGGGGTTTGGAACAAATTATGCTGTTTATTTTCGCAATTGGCTGCAAAAAGAATACTTTAAGTTGTTCTATGCAAATCGTGATCGGTGTTAGGTGTAGTAAGATGGGAGCTGAGACTACAATTATAGTTTAAGTTGTAATGCACTTGTGCATGGAGTGCATAAATTCCTGATATCTGTTTAATTTTGATACCATTTTTGGAGTTTTTTAATCGTGACAATTGATCTCTTACAATGTTTTCAAGATATGCTAGTAGTTTTAGCGCCGTTTATGTACTCCGATAAAGGTAAAGTGGACAATTTACATGACTCTGCTCAAGTTTAAGTGTAGATTTCATTGATGAAATTGTGTAGGACAACTATTGTATCATTTCTAACATACGCCTCTAAGATATGGACTCTGACCAAACCTTATTCGCCGCGTTTGAGAGGCAGATGCTTAGAATAACATTTGGAATATTGTGGAAACCAGTATTACGACAAGCTCTACAAGGGAATTAGATTAGCCAATCTCCGGTGGACTGGTAATGTCACGAGAAAGGCACCGGGCGACCCAACCCGTAACGTTCTTGTAGTCCATCGACATGGACAGAAGAGGCATTCTTGACCCAAATAAAGATAGAATAATAGTGTTGATGCGCCCACCAGAATGACTGACAACTGCGCTAGACCGTGAGCGGTATCGAAGACTTCGAAGAGGTTCCAGTGCAGGATTAATGAGTAAGAACTGTTCTGAAATGCCATGCCAACAGCATTGTGAAGAAACTAAAGAGCTGTATATTTTTTAATAGAAATTTATCCACTTTATTTATAGCAGCGTCTATATATCTAGGAAAACAATTTACGTATACTTTAGACTACAGAAGATGTTGAAGTCCGGATGCAGTTAAAGCCTACCGTCTGTGATTTATTAATCCAAAGGCTTGGCGTAAGCCATCATTTATCAATATTGCAATTTTGTAAAGTAAAACCAGTATAATAAATTACTATATTTTTATATTACTCGATACTTCACACCATCGCACGGTGACCTCTAGCTGCTCAGTTTCATTACCAAGAATATTGGCAGAATCGTTGCTCATTCGTAATTTATTGTCTTCTTTGCGATTGCCTTCTACGTTGGAGATTCTTACCTTCCGGATTCCTTCCTCCGCCCTCGATCCAACACTCATCGTTCCTTCCTCAGAACCATCAAACAGCTTCATCAGGCGCGGTCTTCCATCTCGAAGTGCGCACTGGCTGGCTGACAGCAGACGGATGGTTGGACGGTAAATCATCGTCCAAAAAACCGGCCGCTTTTCGGACACCAATGCTCAAGAACTGGGGGTCGGGGTACCACAGCTCAGGAAGTTCTGCTTCTGCTCGCATCCCTACTCCGCCACAATTTATGCAAATGAGTCGGGAAAGAATTCTTTGCGCTTTCCGCCTCTTTCGACGCTGCTAGAACTGTAATAACTTGAAAAGGAAATGCGAGCTTCGGCTTCACGCTCCTCATGCCTTCGATACGTGTGATTGGGAAATGAGACGGGCCCGAAATGAAGTATTATTGAAGTGCTAGAAGTATTTACATTGCATGTAATTATGGGCACCTTTTTCATTACCAGCACGTAACATGGGGAAAGAACCGGTTTGAACGAGGCTGGCAGGCTTGGGTGGGAAAGTTTAATGATTTTCCCGCATGCCGGGGATCCGCTCGGTGAGTGTTTGTGTGCCGGCGGGAAAGAAAATGGTCGGTAGGGTTTGGGTAAATATGGTTTTATGAAAAAGAGCCCCGGCACAAGTCGTGATCTTTTCCTTCTGATCTGTTGTGCCAATATGTGCCGAGGCCCACACGGGTTGGTGTTATTTGAATGTTATTAAAAGCGGGATACGAGAAGTTTGTGTGTTGGGGAGTGATTTAATTTTCAACATGGTTTTCTTATGGTACGGCTTGTGTGGTTTATTTTCAATGTACACAATACATTATGTGCGTAGTAACTCTTTCGTTTGAGGTTAATTCCTGATGTGAAAGACGTTGTGTACGGCTTATGATGAACACGCCGAAGTCGTTAACTTCAATGCAGAAGTAAGAAGAATGACTGTTTTTAGTCGTTTATGCACTTCTACTTGATCCATTATGTGCGTAGTAACTCTTTCGTTTGAGGTTAATTCCTGATGTGAAAGACGTTGTGTACGGCTTATGATGAACACGCCGAAGTCGTTAACTTCAATGCAGAAGTAAGAAGAATGACTGTTTTTAGTCGTTTATGCACTTCTACTTGATCAATGCTTGTGTTGATTTATTCTTCAAAATGGCAAACATTCAATGCGACCGCTCTCAACAGCTAGGTTCTTAGTGCACAGGCTCAACACAATTTCAACAGGCTCAGCACTAGTGTTGGAAAAAGTACCGAAAAAAAAGTAACGGACCGGTACCTGGTTTTCTATAAAAAGTACCGGTAACGAAAACCTGGTTACTTTGGACCTGCTTGTTAAATTAGGTGACCTACATATTATCCGGATGTTTTGCGTTCTGAAAGGTGTATAGTTATTGTTTTGATGATATTCCCTCAAACACTATTCTTTACTTATTGTGCGTTGACTAAATAACAAAATAATGGTAACAAATAATGGGACCACAAAGCTGGATGACGATCACAGATTACAATTAACATTTGATCTATATCAATCATAGCATATTATTGTTACCAACAATATGGATGAATTGGTTTTCAAAAAAACAAAGGATTTGATTGCCTGTAGTAGACTATTCCAGGCATCGGTAAGTGATCGAAAGTAATTGACTCACATACAATGGTCTTGATAAACAAAAACAGAATGTAATAATTTCTGACAGTGCTAGTGTTCTATCTGCATTAAAACACGGAAAAATTAAAGACCCGCACATTCAGTCAATAGAACTGGCAAATAGTAAAAACAACATTATCTTTTGTTGGATACCAATTCACATCAGAATTACAGGCAATGAAAAAGCAGATAGACTCGCCAATCAAGGCCGAAACTCAACAGAAATAAATACACACCCCTTATCCAGGAGGGACGCAATGAAAAAGTGTAACTACGAGCTCACTAATTAAAGATCTTGGCAACAAACATGGCTAGAGAACATTTCAAATAAGCTAATATGCACAAAAATTTCTACATAACCTTAGCCAGATCTCCATAATAGTATCGATCATATCAAGGTTTGCAATCGGTCACACTCACTTAACCCACAATTACTTATTTTCTAAAGAGTCTCCACCAATCTGCGGATTCTGTGGTACACAAACCACAGTTCGACATATAATACGGGGACAATAAATGTAAAAAAATCATATAATTTGAAAACTGTAACTCTTCTCCGAAAAATCTACTGAGATTCCACAGTAATACAATAATTACAGATGAGAGACGAAAACGGTCCAAGAAACCCAAAATCTCTAAAAAAATACAAACAACAACAACATACAATAGCCACTTTGGTAAAGGCTTTCATGTTTCCAATCTTTATGAAATACAATGAATACAACATTTTTTTCATTGCACCGCCGCATGCTCTATCATTTCAAATAAACGTTTCATTACTCTTTTTGAATGTTCCTCGTTATAAGGCAAATAATTCAAAAATCCTGAGAAACATTTCCCGTATAAAAGGCGTACACGGGTCGAGAACTTGAAATATTTCGCAAATTTCAACACTGAACACCGGGACCGTACCGGTGGATCGGTACATGTACCTGGGAAAATGCATGAGAGTAACAGAGAAATCATGTCAGACACATATTACTCGCACAAGAGTGTAACAGAGAAAGCAACCATCATTTCGGTACTTGTACCGGGACCGTACCGGTGGATCGGTACATGTACCTGGGAAAATGCATGAGAGTAACAGAGAAGTCATATCAGACACATATTACTCGCACAAGAGTGTAACAGAGAAAGCAACCATCATTTCGGTACTTGTACCGGTACCGGTATCGGTCAAAAGCTTGCATGAAAGGCGCTCAAGTTCAACTTTTACATTGGCGGTTATGCAACATTGCAAGCGAAATCCGCCAATGTAAAAGTTGAACTTGAGCGCCTTTCATGCAAGCTTGTGACCGATACCGGTACCGGTACAAGTACCGAAATGATGGTTGCTTTCTCTGTTACACTCTTGTGCGAGTAATATGTGTCTGATATGATTTCTCTGTTACTCCCATGCATTTTCCCAGGTACATGTACCGATCCACCGGTACGGTCCCGGTACAAGTACCGAAATGATGGTTGCTTTCTCTGTTACACTCTTGTGCGAGTAATATGTGTCTGACATGATTTCTCTGTTACTCTCATGCATTTTCCCAGGTACATGTACCGATCCACCGGTACGGTCCCGGTACAAGTATCTGGTCGTCGCCAGTAAAATTTTGTTTTAAAAATTTCAAGTCGGTTTTAATGAAGGTGATAAATAAATTTGAAAAAAATACTACAACTTTAAAATTCTATCAAATAACAGGGATAATTTTGTACCTGATGTATCTGGGTATTTTTTAATTTTGTATCGGGTCAGGTGCGTTACATTTATGTACTTGTACCGAATCACCAGGTCCAACGGTACTTTTCCTTCACTACTCAGCACAGGACGAATTGCGACAGCCTAATTCACACGATGCATACTCCTGGTACAGATTCCTTAAACCGACGTCAGAATTTCATGAGTCGTGTTCAATCGAGAGCACTTCTCATCCAATTCTTCACTTTGCTCGCATCATCATCCAATTCTATCACAATCGAGTACTGTTTGCCTTTGTGAGCGATGAAGTACATAGCTCGCGTAGCTAACGTGACGAAAACGGTTAAACCCAACGGCTTACTTTGGCCAGGAACATTCGATTCATGTCATTAGAATGTTTCTTAAAAAATACCTGCCTTCCGGAGTCTGTAACCGCGATAGAGCACGACTCGGAAGCAGAGTATTAGTTGACTGCGATGATCTAGAGGTAGTAGAGGAGTTTTGATACCTTGGCATGATCGTAACTTCGGATAACAACGTAAGCAGCGAAATCCGAAGGCGCATTGTTCAGGGGAATCCAGCAGACTCCAATAACGCACGAAATGCGTCATATAACACACATTGATATGTTCGGTAGTCCTCTCCGGGTACGAGTCCTGGACTATGTTGGCGGAGGACGCCACTGCACTCGCCATTTTCGAGCGGACTATCTTTGGCGTTGTGTGCGAGCAAGGCGGGTGGAGAAGGAGAATGAACCACGAGCTAGCTGAGCTGTTTGACGATGCAGACATCCTGACGTTCGTCAAAGCCTGAAGGATACGCTGGTTAGGGCACGTGATGAGGATGCCGGACTCATGCCCTGCCAGGAAGGTGCTCTTCAGCGACCCGTTCGGCACGAGACGTAGAGGAGCACAGCGAGCTCGTTGACTGGATCAAGTGGAGTCAGACTTGAGGGATATCGGATGCAGTCGGGGGTGGAGGAATGCAGCTATGGATCGAGTTTCCTGGAAACGAATTGGACATCAGGCCATGTCTATTAGACGTGTTCCCTAGGAACAGACCAAGAAAGAGAGATTGAAAACTACCACCAGAGCATTGAGCTTACAAATCTTTAATAGAACGCAGTTATTATTGTTCTACCACACATCAATTGCCTCATAGCATTGGAAATTAGCGAAGGTTTAAAGTAACACACTGATTAAGTGCATATCGCTTTCTGCTAAGCGAAAACGTACAATTCCATCGTCGTAAACATTTTGCTGCGTTATCATGTTGAAACGAGCTTGTTATGCTGTGCACAGTGCACATCAAAAATAGCGCTGTGGGATAATACAGTCTTACAGAAGAACTTTAAAGAAAAACAAAATTGATGTAATGACGCTCCAGGTATTTGGCGTTTGTTGATAAACTCAAACTGCTTAAACTGCACTGTTAAGAGGAATCCGGCATTCGTGTTGCATCCCCAGCACTGCATGCATGTGATTGACATAAATCTTTCCTGATGGTGACCTTTTGCGCTCATAAATGTAAAATTGTGATAAAAAATCTTGCTCGAAACCGAGAACAGCATGGTAGCACGACACACCGAAGGTAAAGAAGGTCCAGATGGCCCATTCAGTCCGGGTTGCTTGTTTCAAGTGAAACGATTCCGTTCGTATGACGTTAACCACCCAAACTGGAAGAAAGTGATCCTCGTGGGATCGCTCTCGTGGAAGGATCGTTCAATCGATCTTGCACCGAAAGCGGTACGATTCGTTTCGTACGCTGCTCGAAAGCTCTTTGGTGCTGTTAAAGCGGTTTAACGTGTTAGAATGGCTGTGGGGTGAAGTTTGCCGATGGTGTACTGCACCATGGGGAAGAAACGATGGTCACATCTGTGGGAACGTTTTCTTCGTGCTGATGCTTTATTTGCATATTTTATGCAAACGTGTCTGAGACAGAACGAGATTTGCGTGAACAAAAATAGGAAGGTGAAATATTAAAGCGATGGTTTAAAATCAAGCGAAATTTTTCGCTGCACTGCTTGGAATCTAACACAAATTATAGTTATTTTAAGTAGATCAATTAATCAGTTTTTTTAAGTTGTACTTTCTAGGTGAACATGAACATTGGAACGATTTCCAGTGAATCATAAACATATTTAAAATCCCAACTGAATCGCGTATTTGAATGATTATACTTCAAAGCTTATGCGAAACACAAGCTTGAAGTACGAGTGCCTGAGCGCTCGATCGTCTTAAACGAAACTACAAAATCTGTTGCTGGTCCTCGCGGACGTATAAGCGACTGTCTTGAACCTGAACCCAGACTGCTATCAGCGATGTTGCCGGAAACGGGTGCATTATGGGAATGTACTTGTGGTGCTCGGTCAGCCGCCGGGTTTAACGTATCTCGACGTCTCGACGTTTGGACACCGTGTCGCTTCCACCTGTTCTGTAGTATATGTGTTGGCTGCCGCATACGGGGAAATCGCAAGATAAGTGGCGCTTCGAGCGTAATGAACACACGAGCCAACACACCGAGACCACCCATTTCCTCGTCCGAGATTGGCAATGTTGGAGATTATTTACATAATGGAAGAACGTCTCACCTCAAAACGCTGGGGCTGGGAAAATGGTGCGGATAGTGAGGGTAGCTAGGAAAGCTTCCAAAGTTTCCCCTCTAGCACGCGTTAGCACTTCTTGTGCATCGAACAAGAAAGGGTTTTCGTGCAAGATTAAAGTGAATAACCGAACGGGAAGCGTGGAGTTATTTAATTGGATTTTGTTTTACAGCTGGTAATATTGTTCATACACCCTGGTGCAGATACTGTGCATTGCGCTGAAATGGAAAGTTCTCCAACAGTTTCGACAATATGCTGTCTGTGCTGTAGAATCAAAGAACTAACATTTCAACATTCGTCTGATGTTTGACAATACTGTATGAAACGCTGACATTTCCATGAAAATTAGAAGAATAATAGAATTAAATTACCTTATATTGTAAAATCTACAATATTAAGTTGGCATGTTGTAGGATTTTTATGTGCAGTTTGTGTTAGGAAGTACCTGTAGTACATGAAGTACCTTAAGTACCTGCTAGGAGCCTGATAATTGATTTTACCAAGAATATATGGGGCGTCGATTAATCCGGAGGTCAGCTTATGAAAAAAAAAAAAATACACTGAGCCGTCATTCGTCTACGTTCAAGAGATTAAAATCCCAATAGAAGGCACCTAGCCTAGCATCGTAGAAAGGCCTCATGGGACCACTATAGCAGATTAAATAGGGTATGAGTAATTTTTATTTCTGGATAGTGTCTTGTCTGTCGATGCGATACTGTTGAGATGGAGTCCAAATAATGCTTCGAGTTTATGTTTCGGTTTAACTATTTTGCAAAAAAGAGATTTTAAGCTGTAAGGGTCCTGATAACGCAGGGGGTTTTGGATTTGTGGTTTTTCTACACTCTAAAGTGAAATCGGCTTAATAATTTGCTTCTGGACGCTGTATTCTCTTCAATGATCTTCTTGGTTCTTCTACATGAAAACTTCTTTTTCTTCTCCTCTCCAACTGTCACATCAAGCCATGTACTCCCCACACTCAGTGTCCCGACGGACACGATTACGATGCGCACAGTGGGAGCGCCTCATCGCTTTTTACCCAAATACGGGTAAAATCTAAGTCACAGAATGCTAGCAATAGCAGGCCAAGACCTCACGAGGTTGTAGTGCCAAGGAAGAAGAAGATATACAGGCAAGACATCCTAAATTATCCATGAAATGCTTTAAATGTTTAGGTTTACAAAGAAATTAACAAATGATGTGGAAGTTAAAGAAATCATTTAACAGTATGCCACACATATACCTTTATTTTAGTTTAGAAATATTAAGTAGTTCTCTAAACATTTAAGCTTCATTCCAAATATCCTCTGTGCGTTAATTGAAATGGCGATTAACTTTTCCAACCATCCCCATGTATCAATTATGGAACAAATGATACAAACTAAAATAATTATTTTTCACTTGAACCTCACATAATTTTCCCAACAATTCATTATATTGTGCAGGACAGCTCCGCATTCTAACTTGTTCGGAGTACCATAGCGTTCATCTAGCAGAACAGCTATGTTCAGGATTCAAATCTAATTACTGTAGCACCCGAGTGGAATTTGTAATGCTTTGATTGATGCATTAAACGTAAAACAAAAAGCATGACAAAACAAATAAATCCAATTGCAACATGGTTCTAAAAGCCATCGAGATAGGAAAAACTGATATCAGCGCAGCATCGGGACAATTTTGTGCTGACTGTGTCATCATGTAACGAAGCGAGGCGGTAAAAACCATGAAGCCCCCCCTGTCGGTATCGGCATGCAGCGACAATACGAAACAAGCAGCTCGCGAAAACAATCAGTTGCAGTTTGTTGCATTCAATTTGCAAATAAATATTCCTCCCTTTTGTGATAAATCGACGGATTCTGCTCCGCCGTTACTGCTTTCTCGCTCGGCCGCACCGGGAGACGATCCTGTTTCATGTTTCGATTCCACTGATAATCGCTACGAGTGTCATCAGGCTCAATCGTTGCAATTGTACGCCCCGCCGGGCTAAGAACCCTTCTCCGGCCGCCACGCCAGAACGCGAAATCACTTTCGCGAATTGCATTCATCCTTCCGGCATGGCAATATTGCAATAAATTGATGTCGGGCTCGGTGTGCGACGACGACGGGCATCGACAATGTTGTCTGCGAAATGGTGTTGCCATAGCAGTGGATCCCGGCGCCCTGGTAGAAGGCAAATGTTTCTGATTTCCTCGAGATTCGAATCGACTTTGTGGCAACGGGTTTGAAGAGTGTTTTCGTCTGGAAATGGATTTCAAAACGGGCTAACAACGAGACATGAACGTTGGAGTATAGCAAAACGAGAGAGCGAAAAAAAAGTTAGGGCGAAAGAAATGCACATGCAGGCGACACTAAGATGCGATGCAATAGCTGCGATACAATGGCCTGAGTGCTTTCAATCGAAGGCTAAGTGGAAAGCTTTGCCGTACGTAAGGGTTTTTATTTGATGATAATAATAAATCCAATTCCGATGAATAAATTATTTCGAAATGGATCAATGAAACGACATTTAATACACAAACGATGGCAATTTTTGTTTTCTGCTGCTATTGTTTTGTGAATGTTTTGGTAGATTGTTTGATTGGTTTGGGGTAGATATTTGATTTAGGGCTTAATTTGAAATCTAATCAGTATGAGCAGTCGATATAAACTGTTTCGGGAGAGCTGCTTAATTTGCATAGTTTAATGGTTAAGTGTTATTTTATATTTGTTTTGACAGGTTCTCCCAGGAACTAGCAATATTTGCCACATACATAAATCCCGCACAAATGAGGCTACAGGAAGTGGGAAGAAAGAAGAAAGGCATAAAAGTACAGTTGAGAGTGGGACACGATAAAGACATAACGTAAGAAGCCTCTTGTAGCACAATTACTTGGAATAGAAGTTTTTAGTCAAATAAACACACAGAACTACTAGTCTCGCTTAAAAGTCTTTTATGGTTAGCGCGAAACACTGATGCTTGATGGAATTTAGGAATGTTTGTTAAGATAACGAAGAATCTTTTCACCAATTTCTAGACGGATATAAATAAGTTCAATGATAGTAGAGGTATCAAAGTTACCGGAAGTTCAGCTCGGACATGACCGCAAGAACATATTTGAGAAAACAGAATCATTGAGCAATTCTGACTGAGTCTTATTTATTTGAGGTCATGTTTCCATTTTAAATTGTCTCGTTTTATTGGCAGCAGTTACCTGAGAAATTCAATTCTTCTTCTTCTTATTCGGCTGTAAAACTAAGGCATGTCATTATTTGCTTCGATTGACTTATTTATTGCCCGTAGTTTGATTGAATTTTATAAAAAAAGGATTAAGGTAAATGGTTATGAGGCTTTATATCATGTATAAAAATACTATTTTGTTGTAAGTACTGAGTAAAAGTAGCGGTGAATTTGAGGATTGGAGAGTTTATTTATGATGTGCAAAATTGCAGGCTAGAAACCTATTTCTAGTACAGTTTAATTAGATTGATCAGCTTACAATGGACACGTATTAAGATAGACATGGTACACGGCTTCTTCCACGATCACCTTTAGCGGGTAAACTTCATGCCGGAGGCACACTGTCCGGAGTGTCCTGTGTGGAGTGTGTTTGAGTGCCTTCGCTTCATCGCCGCGAGACGTCGTATGAATTGTCAGGTGGGAGAAGAAGTGACTGTGGGGAACATCATCTCCTTGATGAACTCCAGCCGAAACATCTGGCGCGCTATAGAAAGGACTACCAGAGTGATCCTTATCCACCTCAACCCATTCCAGGGGCTCAGCAAGATGTCATCCAGTAGAACCATATCATAAATGGTGATCCTGCTTTTATTCCGTAGCGGCGGCTATGATCTCCTTGGTGGAGCATGCTACCGCGGCAGGCAATAGATCACCGTTGGGAACTGGAAGCGTCTCATTCGCTCTTCGGTGACCAACGGTGATCGAGAATCGAAGACGCCCGACAACCCTCACCAAGTTGTCACAGCGCGACGCCGTGATGACTTGCCTATGGCAATAATCTATAATAATCATTTCTTAGGTTATACTCCCTTTGGGATCTGGGAATGTTTTGCGACTGGCTCGAGGAGGTTTTAGTCGGTACGAATCCGATAGTACCCAATGGGTCGTCCCATGGGTTTCTATCAAGATCTCCTTCTCGGATAGCAAAATAAAGATAGGCAAGTTTTGAACTCTCATTCAAACAAATTACTTACCCAATCCCATTTGAATTCTATTGCATAATATGTAATTATAGTAAAATTAAGAATAAAAATTAGACGAAAGCGACCTACAAAAACTAACAATATCTCCACCATCCTTGGATGAAGTCAATGGATGAATGACAAAGACAAAGTACCTACCTGATTGGCGAAATCTCTGACCGTGATAGAGACCGACTTGTAAGCGATACAGTGATCAACTGATACAGTTGATGGCGACGATCTCGTGGTAGAGTTCTGTTGCCTCGGACAACAACGTAAGCAGCAAAATTCGAGAATCCTGCAATCCAGAAAATTCCAACAACACACAAAATGTGCGATATATATAATGTGCGATACTAAATCTAAATAGGTAAAATATTAAAGCAAAAAGAAAGACTAAATAATTAATTCATTAATTAAATACTTTTCAATAAATGTTTTTAATGAAAATAACTTGTAAAAAAAACTGTTTTAGATCTATCAGGCATAAAAACTGGTTAATCAACCATCCCAATAAACTTTTTTCAATCGTCAATCCACTTAATTCTACCGATAAGTCGAAAACCCCTTCTACCAAAACAGTTGCAGAAATCGCTCAAAATCCTAAGCTTCCTTTCACCCGGACATCTTTGTTTTACGAGCGTGGAGTCTGTAAGTGCTTCTTACACACAAAAAACTGCAATAATACAAAGAAAAAAGGAACAATCCATTCGAAGTGTTCGAAGAAGTTGTTTTAGCAAACGAAACAGAAATAAAACCCTTCTAGCTGTCTCGCTAACATCCGCTGCAGATAACTTGAAGCACAAAATCCCTACCCGTCATCCGCTGATAATACCGAGCAGAAGCTTAACGTTTTTCCCCGGTTTTTGTTTCCTTACCATGCTGTACGTTGAGCAACTAATACAACGTAGATAAAAATGGTTTAAAAAAGAAGGTTTCCTACTTTCCGATCCGGAGGATGGCATTGCTGAGTAATTGAAACTGTATCGGTTGATTTGAGAATAAGATCAGCGTAAAAACAGCAGAAGATTACTAGCACACGTACACACATTTTTCAAGTAAAGCATCCGGAATGTTTTGACGATGTGAAACTGGAGACGGTAAAACTGTCCCCCCACAGCAGCAGTACACCGTTGTGCTTCCCGTTCAGTGCAGCAGTAAGTGTAATTTAAAACCTGCAAGCATACAAACTTCCACTGGAGTTAACGTTTAGCGCTGACATAGTGTTCGATTTCAAAACAACTTCAGCTGCCGAGTGGAATGTTCCGTAGCTGACGCATATGCCGATGATGAGACATGAGCTTGAAGTTGGCAACGGTACGGAGTTTGGGCGTCGTGTGCAGGTTGCTGGTAATGCCAAACTTTGCTCAAGTAAATCATTTTGGATCCTTCAAAAACTGAAACCCGTACCAGGAAGACAACAACAAAACAAGAAGCAACGAAAAACTGCTCTCCCCACTTATACTCGGATGCTTGATTGTTCTCGAGTGGTAATGGAAGACAGCGTTCACCGACTAGTTCCGCACCGAGAGGATTTTCGTCTGGTTGAAAAGTGTACACTGCACTGCAGGAAAACTGGCGTGCTCGTCGATTTTGGGGGTGGATGGCTGGCCGGTGTGAAGTTCGTCCGGGATTGTCGATCCGAGGAAAAGGGTGGAAAATATTTTTTAACTGCATTGCGGTCTTGTTTTTGTGGAGACCAGCTGGAAGTGATTTCGGGTGAAGAATAATGGAAATGCACAAAATGTAACAAAAACTGAAGCGAATCGCCGGTCAGTGGAGTGCGAGCGTGTCCGGTGGAGACATGCTTGAAATTGATGATATTATTCATTACACTTTTATCCGGTGCATTCGGTGCATTATTTTACGAGCTTTTGTGTATGTGTGAGTGAATGTTTTTATTTTATATAGTTAACCTAACAATGTAGGTGTATTGAAGTAAGAAAGCAATGTTTTGATGAAATATTTTAGACAAAGAAATCTTAATTTTGTTTCGAATATAAGAAAATTTTGAAATATTTCATAGACTCTAATGGATCTTTTTTAAAATATTTTTTTTCATGATTTTTTTAACTTTATCAATGCAAAGGCTTTTGTTTATTATGACATCAACACCTTAAATTTTCTAATGGATTAGGCTATCGTACAAGCATACAAGTTTCAAGTTTCTGCAAAGCATTTTACCTCTTTCAGACTAGTACCCCTATTCTCATCTGTGCCAGAAAAGGTCATTTATTCTTAATTTAACACAATATAAACAATACAGTTACCAGAATTTAGAAGCAAACCGTAGAAAAAATAATTTCTTTCTTAGATCAACATTTGGAATTGTTTTCAAAGGTATAAAAGAATTATGTCTAGGAATTTAAAGCACTCAATGCCATATTATGAGTCCTTAATATTTGAGTTGTGAAAAACATTAAAGGATTCTTTGATTTAATTGTTTCGTTCCCAAGCTCCCTATCATAGCTTTTCTTTCTCGTAGTGGACAAAATATTCGTTGGCCAATTTCCATAGGTTCGGGACACTACCATCATTTTTGTTGTGGACATTAAAGATATAAATTCCTGCAAAATAGCATATTGTGCTCGCTTTGAATAATAAAAAATAACAATTTCTGGTATTGCAGGAATGGAATTATTTTTGAATTAACAGTCCAAACGACTCTGAATCATCGGATACTTCAAGCAATGAAAAAGTTTAATTGTTTTGAATTTCTACTTCCTTTTAAATTTAAATAATATTCTAAAGAAATGCAACTATACTTTGATTGTAGTCTTTAGGCCAAGAAACGATGAAGAAGAAATGAATCTTTTCGGATGTCAATTAAATTAGTAAAAAATCGACTTTCTGAATTATTTTGTCCATTTCGGTGATTTAGCAACCAAGTTGCAGAATTAGTTTTTTGTGTAAGTGATTAATAGCAGCGTGTATAATAAGCTGTTGCTTGCTGCAGAAGATCTTTGTAAATAACGTTGAAAAAGTATGATATTGTTAAACTAAACTAAGCAATAAATGAGCGAATAACTAATGAATTGGTGAAGTTTGTTTCAAAATACTTTATGTACTAGGATTGCAATTTAAAACCGATTTGTTGCTAAAGGGATTTCTTGCTCTATTAAACTACATGTGTTTGCTAACCCTGTATATATTGGCTTGTCACTTATAAATATTAGAAGAAAATTATTGAAAAGAAAATTTTAAATGATTTTTTAAAACCTTTTGCTCAACATTCACAGTAGAAAAAACCATTACGATGTAAAAGCAACTACAAATTCTAACCTGCTCAGCGATTCACATCAACAACAACAACACCATCTCGTCGCAAGTCAATTTCTGCTTTCGCCGTAAAAACAAAACGAAAGTTTGCCAGTAAAAACAACAAAACAAACGAAATGATTGAACTAAAACTTTATTTACCGTCACCGCCAGTTAAGCGAAAAAAAGCGCAAAACAATAACAAAAATCTTCATCCCTACTTTATTGCGTTAATATATGATGATCTACGCAGTTTCATGGCCATTAATTCGTTTGCGATTTTTATTCGATTTTAACCGTTTTCGGTTTTACGGTCCGGTTCGATGTGCAGAAAGCAGTTCAATGTCCAATGCGTATTTGTTCCACAGCGTTCCTCATAAAAATGAGCGTTTTAAAAAGTAAAAGAAAATGTTTGTTTTTATTTGTCAACAGGCAGTTTTGAAACGTATTTCGGTTCAATGTCGTTCAGGGGTTTTTTTTGCACAACAGGTTATCTCACCAACATAAAATAATCATCATCGGGAATATAAGCTTGTAAGCTTTGTTTGTCTTGCTGCGTTTGCCGTGAAACACATCCGAAAGACCAACATTTGCAGGAAGCTATTCGGTGATGTTCAACACTACTGTGATACCGCCTATGCTAGAGCGATCCCAGCACAGGAAATCGAGAGCAACAGTGACAACAGCAAAACAAGAGTAACAAAAAAAAGAAAATGCTCGCTCGGACACATGTTTGCATACCCCCATAACCTTTGCTTTACAAAAATTGATAATCAACAGTTCAGCACATCAGAGTGAGTAAAGTTCATCGGAGCATTCAAGCAACGGCCCGTAACGGTCGAGAAAGCTAAACGCTTAATACGACATGAACACTGACAGGAAACAAAGCAAGAAAATAAACCAAAACTGTAATAAAAATGTTTCACACATACTGTGACACACATGCACGGAGGGATTATGTCGAATGTGTAATGAAACGGCAGGGAAACAGAACGTTGATGTTGTCTTTTTTATGGCAGCCTTAAACTAGCTGCCCTTCCTACACAATCAAAAGGAAGGCATTAAAGCTTGGTGGACCAACGGTGACGTTCATCACAACAATAACGCCTCCGTCACCTACAACTAATGCTAGCGCAGCAACACGCAACGATGGAGTCGATATTTTTTAGGACAAAAAACGCCTTTTAGGCTGGCGTTGCAGGCTTAGACTGCAGAAAAATGAAGTTGAAGCTCGTTTTTCTCTAATTGGAGCAGCATGTATTTGGTTTCACGGTACAAAGGAGTTGGAACAATATTTAGATTATTTAGATTATTATTTATTTATTTATTTATTTCATCCATAATGACGGCTTAACGCCGTATTGTCACCACCATGTGTGATGATTGGTAGTTCAACGATAACATTAGAGTAACAAGGCATTTCCTCTTATTTAGATTATTAGACTAAAACATTTTTTTAACGGTACTAGTAGCTCTGTTTGTGACGAATTCATTGTAATCTTTTTATGTATTTTTTCGAAAAGAATAGAAAAAAAGCATGAATAAGCTTGATAGAGCATAGCATGATAAAGAGGGAATGGCCATTAGCAGCTGTTGATTGCTTTAGTTTACGTAAAAATTCATAACAACTCACACAGCTTAAATGTGAAATTGTTTTATTGACAATTAACTTTGCATCATTCAAAGCGTTCAGATTTGGAAGTAAAAGGTTAGAAACAATAAAAACATCTTGAAATAAACCAATGTAAATAAATTACATGGTCCCTTCAGCATAATCCATCAACATAAATTAAATGATATTTTATCAGCTTGTCTAGAATATTAAAACTTGATTGATTTTCAAGCAGATAAAGTATGTACAAAGATAATTCTATCATTTATGATGCAAAAACCAATATCAAATAGTGAGGTCTTTGATAACTTTAGCCAGTTTCTTGTATGTGATTTTTGCGTTTTGCGACTAAACTAGCGAGCAAAACTAGCCAACGCCAGAAGCATTTGAAATGTTTCGAGCCAAAACTCAAAACTACATGATTTGTTTCAGTTTGTTTTGATTATTACTTGAATTTCTTTGACAAGGTCAGCTCATGTCGCCGATGCTCTAGAAATAAAAACATAAGAATTTAATGAAATGGAAATAACAAATACTGTCTAGATGCGTACCTAGCCTTATGATCCAATTCTTTAAAACCTTTTTTCATTTATCAAAAAATGGAGACATAAAATATGCAGCTGTTTCGTATAAAGTGTTATAATTGCTCGATTATGTTACTGAAGGTAGTTTAAAATTTTCATATTTTAAATCTAAAGTTGTCATAGACCATACTATAAGCTTTTTCTAATCCTACACTTAAAGTTATTCTCACTTTGGTTTTTTCTGGTTTTGATAACACATTTAAATCACATCTCTATTCTGGCACCTACAAGCATCAGATACCTACATAATTAGATATGTTTAATTACTCTAATAGTTGCTTAATTTTTTACTGGTCAATTTAATTTATTTATCAACGTTATCCATGGGACATTAGTCTACATGAATTTCTTAAAGTTATCTTAATTTCTAAAAATACGCAAACGCTCACGAAACGTTGACTTGGAAATATTAAAGGCGAATAGTTCAGACACATCATTAAACGCCACACACATAACATTAACAGGATCACTTTGACCAAAGTTAGTTCGATAACGCAAAACATGTAGTAGTTGTCGCGGTCTAAGAGTTCTTGCCGTTGCCAAAAATGTTAACAAACTTAAGACTTTAGGAGCGTGGATCGAGTTGTCAAGAAGGTATTGATGTAGTATATTATAAGAATCATGTATTGGGATCAAGTCGATGAAGAATTAATCGACATCTAGTCCACAAGATAGAATTTCGGGATTTTTTTTTCGCATAAAGCGATATAATGTTATAAAAATTCTTAGAACGTTATTACTTAGACCCCATACTTCTAAGCATCACAATTATGCAATATCCCACAAAAATCATGTAAGGCTGCTAACGATTGGCGATCAAGTGTAAGTCAATACATTTTATTGGAAGACTAATTTGCCAAAGCTGAAGAACAAAATATTGTCTACTAGTCTTTTCCTTATCCTAGAGATTTCTCAGACTTTGACGTATAGACTCAGAAAGAAGTTATCTGATGTCGGAGAACACACAACTGTAAGAATCTGCTATAGTTTGGCAGTGTATCGAAGGAAAAAATAAACATAACTTTTAGGCATGTTTCTTGAATTCCCAATACAAGGTTCTATGGGACACAAAATATGAAACTAATAAATAAGAATTCTCTAATAGCTAGTAGAATGAAGGTAATATATGTACTGCTCATCCAGATCATTAATGCCTTCAACCAGCTTTGATTTACTACTTTCAATTTCGTTTTTTGACTTCCTTCCTGTAGTATTAATAGCCCCCAGTTAGTAAGCGCATTTTCTTTATCGATTTTGTTCCTCACCTTAAACGCATATTCTCATCTGCTCAAATCACCGCGAATAATGTAACACTTTCGAGAGAAAATTAATATATTCAATTCAATTCACGTATCTGGGGCGTATATGCAAATCCCGAGCTGCGGTCTCCACGCATCCTCCACGCACGGCGATCGGTGACGCAAATATATTCCACGGCATGAATTCTTGCGGAAGCTGCTAGCTGCTGCAAACCCTAGCACCCTAACAAATCATAATCTATTCCCGCTGGTTTCTTGATGCGGTTCCCCGAGCGCTTCTGTGGGACGTGCTAGGTTCGGCACTTGGTTGAAGAACCCGCGGCGTGTCCGAGCAGGAAGTTTCACTGGATCTTTCACTGGTGCGCTTCTAACCACACACTAAATTAGCGCCTATTTCGACGTACGCAAAGACACGGGTGTATGGTGACTACCAGGCTACTCTGAGGGCGATGGTAAAGTATGAGAATGCGTTCGGTCGTATCAGGTTCCCTAAAACCAGGGTCCATTCCTGGGTACAGTTGCTTCCCAGGCAGCCGATACCGTGGTGTGCAAATCTTCCAACCGATTTAATGGTCCAACGAACCCACCATTACGTACTGGCCACGGTTCGAGTAGATCTTTCCCGGGCGCATACAAATGTCGCCCGCTCGTAAATTCAAATTTACCCAAGAATTTCATCAGCAAACGTTACTGGTGGCATACTCGCAACTGCATCCTGCATAATACGGCGAAGGAAAGGGTGAACGGGAACGAGCGAGCGGAGGACACTGCCAGGCCACAAACCAGTATCCGGTGACAACGTACAACGAAGTCACCGACCATGACAACCAGCGTAGTACTGGTGGTCGTGTGTGGTTTCGGGCACACGGTGACTCCTTGTCAGTTGGCACGAGTTTTCCCGGGCGAAGGGATGTCCCGATCGTAGTCAAAACCATCGGCCATTGCACATTGCGGGGACATGCCCGAAGTGTACACAAAGTCTTGCTACGGACAGTTAACCTTGAATGACCTTATTACCGGGTCGGTTACGAACGTAACGGTGAGGGACAACGTTTCATCCGTGCACGGATGATTTACGATTCCGGAATCTTTGGATGGATTAATTTTGATTACACACACACAAGGAACAAGGAACGCTCCGTGCGGGTAGCGGCAAAAGATTCTAGCGAACGACAGTAAAGCAATCCCTGGATCGTTGCTCTAATCGTTTACTTCACGTGCTGCAAAGAGCATGCCACAGCGGTTGTGTCCTTGTGCGAGGAAATCGGAAAGCCACCAGGATTCCAGCCCGAAAACACACAATTCTTCGGTGGTCACTTTGTGTACTATCGTTTCGAGCGTGACAGTTATTGGGGATTCTCGCAGAAGAAATTGGATTAGATTCTGGCTTATTTCATTACTTCTGCCGCCCGATAGCGAAAGGAAACAAAGATGCATGCGCGTACCCGTGCCCGATGTTTACGAGTTGACGAGCAGATTTAGCAGGAATTATCGAATCGAGGCACCAGCATTATTGCTGCTGCGTTATTATTTATCCTTCCCTGGTCGGTGTATCGAGCGAGCAAACAATCCCGGCATTCATCCATGGCGAAATATTCAAACACGCACACAATCTAGCACACAACTACCAACACAATTTATTGGCCGATAAAGGATAACGATTGTGCGCGCGTGTGTGTGTGCGTCGAGGTGTGATTAAATTTTGAAATATGACACCAAACGTTGTTGTAGAAAGCGAATCAAAAGCGATCATCGTTTGTACTGTTTTGTTTGTGCAGTAAGTGCCCACTGCACGGTGTGATGATTCAAGATGGAGTTGCAAATAAACACACGCGCCTACACTCAATGGTGTCATTATTCATGCACTTAATACACCCAATTAATTACGATCCCGCTACGGTTCACCGGAATAGAGGACACTGTAATTACATAAATAATACGAGGACTCGGGAGTTTGTGTGCGCCCACACGGGATTATAATCGGGAAGTGGATTGTCTTCGGTGTACTTTGGGTATTGATGAAAGATTGATTCAGTGGTGATCTTCGTTGGGAACGGATGAATTGGAACATCTACAAATTAACGGGCCTATTCCAATACAATAAGAAGCGGTGACTGTGTGCAACATTTAGAATTACGCTTGATGTTCTTACACTAGGTCCAATTATAGAATATGGGGATCTCTAAATGCTCATATCCCGAGGACCGCTCATAGTGAGATGCACCACACGCCTTAAAAGCTCGAGGCTCCAACCGCCGAGGCACACTTAGCTTATACTATGATCGGCTCCTGGTCTAAACAAAAATAAATAACTACGCGACAAATATAAAGTTTATGGTTAGAATGGGAGAGTACGGGTTCCTATATGGGTTTAATTTCTTATTTCCAATTGTGTGGCGTTTGCGACTTGTTTTTGATGCGGTGAGGGCTGGGGTGACGGCCCCTGCTCTCAACTCGAATTCTGCCTGAGTGAGTGCCCCAAATTAACGAAAATGAGAAGAATATGAAGATATAGAAGCTGAATAATATAAATAATAGAATACGACAACATCTTCTTTATATTAATATTATTTTGTTGTATATTCAATTTTTATTCAATTTATATTTTGAACGTTCATGTTCGCAAAGTGTGTAAGGAAAAAAGCATTAAAGAGCTTAATCTTTTAAAGAGTTGTTACTCAACATTAATTGTAATGTTGAATTAATTAATTGCATTTGTATTATTTAATTCAGTCCCATAACAGATGTATGAATATTTTATGTAAAGCTTGCATTAAACAGAGTAATAGTTGCTCAAAGCTGAAGCTTTATGTGTTGAAGATTAATAAAAAAAAAATAGTAGACTACGAGAAAGTAAGCCAGGAAGCTTCGTTTTTTTCTATTTTTCATGTTCAAAGGTTCTTCCTTTTTGTAGCCGCAGCAATGCCATTACTCAATCTCAGTTTGCGCCTAGTATACCTTCGCTGTCCATGTTGATGGCTCAAAAAGATATTATGGACTGAATCGTTCGTTGCCATTCCCATGACGTGACCAGCCCCTAGGATCTTGGCGAGTCTCGTTCACAGAATAGAAGGAAGATACCACCATTTTACTGCTGACAGAATTTGCTTTAATACAATTTTTCCTTAATAAGATTTAATTTAATAAGGACACCTTCACTATTCTTTACTTAACACTTGACACTCCGTAACCCGCTGCATAAAGGTTATGTATGGCCTCTTAACTAGATGTATTTTCACAGAGTCTCGGAGAAATGACTATAGTCTAGATATGTACAACTTTCAGCTAGTACTGTTTCGCCGAACTGTGTGTTGTAATTGATAATATTAAACTTCCATGCACCAAACTTCAACTATTGATACCCTCCCGTAGCAGCAAAATGAAGCTAACCAATTGATTGACTTTGCCAGCGCACACAACGGAAACGCAATCAACCTCCCGAGCATGGCATCAACCTCCACCCTCTACGATTGTTTCGCTCACGCGCCGAACAAAGCGCGATAACGGATACGCGCAGCACAATGCAATGCGGCTTGAGAAAATTAGCTATGCATCAAAACCATTCAAAATTAAATTCACATCCCATGCGCTTCCGGTAGAGCGGCAGCCACGGCACGTGCGTTTAATTTCACAAATGGTGCACCAAAGAGCGTTCGTTTTCAATTAACAGTCATTGAAGAACACCCACCGAAGGCGTTGTTCCGTGTGTGTGTGTGTGTGCCTTCTGCATTGTTCACTTTCTTCCCGAGGCGTGGAAAATGCTTTCTGTAAGGAAGTTGCGTTCTTCGGGAAGTCCCTCGCTCTCTCTCTCTCTCTCGCGAAAACGCACCCATTTAAATTGCATTAACCGCTGTTGACGCACGTCCTTCGTCAATGAAGGATGAAGAAAATGCGCGAACGACCGAGCGTTACCTTGGCAACAGCGAAAGGATGTGTCACAATAAAAATTCAAGCAAGCGAAACAAAGCGCCAACCAAGAAATCAAGCACTACAAAATGTATTGAAATGTCCCGCACTGTACGGCACCGTACCGAACGTGCAGAACGATAATGAATCATTCATCGGTCCCGAGGAAATTTATCGTCCCAACTTGGGTGGGTGGATGCTATTTTCTTACGCAGACAAAACACTACCGACGACTTTCCCGTCCAGGGGCAAAACAAATCCTTCCAACAGGTACAATGGTACTCGGGGGTGGAAGTACGCCCTGCGACAAGGCGCCCGACGAACATATGCATTCGCCATTCCTGTTGAAGCATAAATTGAAACATAAATTTCTACATTTCCGATGGGAACAAATGTGTCTCCACCGGCAGCATCCTTTCGTTTCGGGTGCGTTTTCCGCATGGAAGCTGCGAGACGTCATTTTCTTTCGGCTTGAGAATTTCCACTTGAAGCCGGTGATGGTACAGTGCTGGTTGAAAAATGTGCGGAGAGTTTATTTTTGTGTTATGTTAGGTGTTGGGATTCGATTGCTAATTTTAGAAGAAATTTAGTAAACATTTTCATATTAATGTTCTGCCTTTTTTCGCGTCTTTAAACGTCAAGCTGTTAAACTTAAAAATAGATGCTGATGCAATATATTTTAGCAACAAAACTGCCTGTATGAACTTAAATTTTATCGAACATTAAGCTGGAAAATGATTATATACTAGGGTGTTTAATTCAATCCTTTTAAAACTTGTGCTAAAACAAGTTTTATTTTCGTTTAATAAGGATAAGATGTAGAGAATTATTAATAGTAAACCACTTAAGTCAAAACAACTCAGCCAAGATTACTTTGTTAAACTTACTAAATATTGGGGATAGAGCTTTGTTTAACTTAGAATATTATTTTCTGTAAGAACACATGAAAACTGCTTTAAATACGGATTGATTTAGAATATCCATCAGATGTTTAAAGGATGTATAGCTTGTTAGCAATATTGGCTGATAAATTAGCTACAAACCGAATATAAAATTATTATGATTTTGAGTGTCGGGTATTGTATTATAGGTCTTCACATTCTAGTATTGTTGAGATCATAATACTGAAATGATCTATTTTTTGCAGGTATTTTTAAAAATTTATGATCATATGATAAGATCCTTGGAAAAATATTACTTGAAGGAAATCATACTAATTCATAATCATACAATAAACGCATATAAAGCTGGTTTAGTTAATGGCATCATAATAACATTAACCTCTTTCTAAAAATGTTCTAAAACTGCTTAAATCTTTATGTTTTATGTCATATTTGTTCTTAGTTTATGTATTATACATTTAAATAAAAGTTAGTAAAGAGAAATAAATCCGTAAAATTAAATAGAATTTTACAAAATGCACGCAAACATATGTCACCCAATAAAATGACAGTTGGCGTTTTAAAATGTTTGTAAGAAACCAATTGCCCTAAGATAATATTTCTTGCACGCATTGTACCGCTCTCGGAGGCTGTGATATCAAAAATGTAATTCCATTCTTCACTTCCCGTGTGTGTGTGCGTATGAGAAAGAGAGTATGGTGCACCATCTATCCGCCTTTCCACTGTGCTTTCGATTTCGATGACAATGCTTCACATGATGCCTACCACGGTTCTTGACGCGGCAAGAAGTGCTGGGTGGATGGGACGCGCGGACCCGATGGTTTATTGTTTTCAACGGCATTACGGCAAACACTATTGGGTGCACATTATGCCTTAGACATAATGCCATCATCATCATCATCGACCCCTGAGCTCTGGTTCGGATGCCCCGGTCGGATGGTTTGCCCGGTGCTGATGCTATTGGGAAATGAAATTTTGGTAATGTGTCAAACGCATCGGCTTGGGTGGAGTCAGGACCCAGGCAGTAAAAGGTGGAGGAAATGTGGAGCTCGGTCGATATTGTTTGCCAGGAATCGTGACTTTTTGCCAGTTTGCGAGCAAAAAGGGAACAGCTTAGCGGAGCGTACGAAACGGCACACGGAGCCATGAATGCATGTGAATAAATCAGAAACAGATATTTGTGGCACATATACGCAAGGGTTTCGTACGTACATACGCAGCGGCATGGCTGTCGGCATGACATGACGTACGAATTTTATCTATTTCTTGTGACTTTAATGCTTTTTCGAGCGCGTGGTTTATTGCGCTACATGTGCGCGCCGTTTGTTTCACTTTGGTTTGGAGTTTCAATATCGCAAGCATTTACCGTGTGATGGATGGAAACTTTAAAGGTTTAAATTATTTCTGATAATTTTATCGAATGTCGGAGGTCTTTTTGAGCATTCGTATGAGCTTTCCGATGAGTTTATCTGCAATGATGTACTGCTAGGAAAAGTTTTCTACTCGTAATCTTTTGCAAACACTTAAAGATAATAGTTCTGCCCCTACTCAAATGATTAACAGTTCATTTCGAAAGCACAATTTTCAATATCTTCTCAACAAGAACGTACTAATTTAGCCTCCTGCGTTCCGAACCACTCGTTCGCTCCGTTGCTCCCTCATTAGACGGTGACCACGATTCTAACCCCATAAGCTCGGCCGAGCCCTTCATCAACGCTACGTCGTAAACAAACCGGAACTAAATCCTTTTATGCCGCTACATCCGCTTAGCAGGAACGCCTCTGCCAGGTTCGGTAAAGACCCGTGTGCGCAACGGTAGCGCAACTCCAGTAATTGCAACCAGTCACGTACGGGCGTACGTGGTAATCCGTTTTAAATCGGATTATTAAAATAATTTTACAAAAGTAAATTAGATACATACACACACAGAAACACACCGACACACATGTGTGTGTGTGTGTGTGGAGCAAATTGTGTAAGTGGTAGAAACATGGAAAAACGTGGCTCGGCAAAAGGAAGTTGATGGTGCGAGAGCATAAAGTACACGGCTGAGAATTCATTATCGCAATTAAAATGATCAAACTATCCCAAGTGGACCTGGTGTTCTGTTCCGGTGTGGCCGTTTTTGTGAACAGCTCTTTTAGCGATCCTCATGACCCTTTGAGGGGTCGAAGATTGGGTGAGCTGGCCCGCGTCCGGGCTCATTGAACAGTTCCTAGAAGCTCAAAAACATTGGCGAATAATATTAAACTAGTACAACATTCCTTGCTGGTGCATTTTTCACGAGAAATCAATTAGTAAATTTTACTGCACTACAAAACAACACAAAAACCTTCAAAGGCAATTCCATTTTCGTTTTTTCTATGTTAAAAGCATCAACCATTACCGTTAAATCCGTTCAAAGTATTTTGTACGGCAGCGCTACAGCTACCGTTCTTTGCGCAACTAGCACTATGTAGCTATATGACTGAACCCTTTTGAAGCAACTTTTCCCAGGCTTCGCAATCAGAGATAATGGATGTAAAAATGTACAAAATTAAATAAACTCTACGCCCGTGGAGGAGTCACGGAATGGAGGAAGCCATAGCTGTGCTGGCAATGTGTGGTTTAAAAAGGCCACATGGAAGTTCAAACATGAGGATGAGGATGTGCTACGACTATTACCTAGGCTAATCATTGGCTACACAACTATTTTCGGTGGCGGATCTTGCCGTTGGTCATCTGGAGGTGGAAATAATTTTTGTTTAATCTTTTTTGGAAACTTTTCTGAATTGCACTTTATCAATTGTTAAATTAATTTTCAATTGTTAAAAGAATTGCTCAAACATCAATTGTTTAGAATTCAATGAGTCCAAGTTTTATACCATAAAATTGATATTTTTCTTTTCAAATTACAATACAATTAAAAATTACAATTTAACTGAGCAGATTTTAATTTTTTTACAATTTTAGTCGGTTTTGGGGTAATTTGGTGTGTCATTTGTGAAATATTAAGGAATTTTGTAGCATTTATAGAAATATTCATATATTTATGTAACATGTATCATGGTAGATAACGGTTAGATTACTTTTAATTGAAAGTTATATAGTTATAATCAAGGAATTAATGATTTTTAAATAAGCTTTTTTCTATTTAATTGATTGTTAATTTTGTTTCTTATTTTTGAGGATTTTAAATAACTTTGGTTGCTTAGTGCTATAATTATTATAGCACTTTTACTGGGAATGTAAGTTCACAAATGAAAGTGTTTTATGTTATTTTATTTTAATCAAGGATGTGAAGGATTTTACATTCCAACAAATCAGTAAAAAATATATGCTCCTAAATTGATACAAAAGCAAAAAGTTTCCAACCATTTCCAGGAATGCACTTGGCTCAGGACACTCTAAAACATCCTCCAACATTGCAACACGCACGCACACACACATTCCTGCCACATTCACGCTACACGAACGCTGGTGTCGTGTTGAGCAAATTGGCCAATAATGTACGGAGAAGATGAGCTAGGATGAGGTGTCGTGTCAGGGACAGCTAACCACTTTTCCTGTCGGATCAATGTGGAGCCTGAAAGCTGGAGGCTTAGCAATTACTCTCGTCCTCTTCCTTGTTTTTGTGCCTGTGCGGTTCGTACAGCTATTTTTTTTGTTTGCTCTCTCACCACACCGTTTACCCGGCAGCCCTACAGGGTTTCTGCGTGCGAATGCATGAATAAATTATTTAGAATAATTCAAAGCCCCAGAAGCGGAGCAACGAGGACATGAACGAGGACGTACAGGGCAAAAAAAGAAGAAGATAACTCAACCATAACTATAGCAAAGCTAAGGGGGAAAGGATTCATTCTTCTTTTCACTCTGGATGGATGTAAAGGTTCCACAGTCCCCACAGTTGGTTCCCGGGACTCGCTTCCTGGCTATTTGTGGCAAATTGTATAGGTGGCTGCAAAGAGTAGCGCAACAACCAGTTTTAGATAGTTTTTCCTTCACAGCTTCTACCGACGCTTTCCACCCCACGGCCGGCGAACGTGACCCAAACCGGGAGTCTTTTGTCTCGATGGTGGACACACATTCTGGATAATGGGTAGCAGCGTTGGGGGTGTGTACGCTTTCCGGGGCTGGATCCATTTTTGCGCAGTTCCAGGCAATTAATGAAACTACAACTTTATATGCCAAGTACATGGGGTGGCTTGTGTTGGCATGCATGGGCTGTGTTTTACCAGTAATCGGAGGGGGACTGAGACAACAAAAGCGCATGAAGTGCTTTTAGATATTCCGGTCACTAGCCATTTTTGAATGTCCCCGAGGGATGGCCCCGGATGTCGTAGGCCATCCTACTCTAGCGACCCTTCGGGTGTGAATGCCTCGTTTTTGGTTTTAGTTTATAAAAAAGAAACTATTTATAATCGAACTAACAAATGGTGTTCGAGTGTGTTCTGTCGATCGGTATTGCTGAGCCGATACTGTTCCAGTAAAAGTGAAATGGAGGCTACATTGATGTTTTTTTTTCTATGATCTTTTTATATGAGATGGTCAGAGTTTTATGCTAGTAACAGTTTGTTTTATCAATTTTAAACGTAGTTTTTTTTGTCAAGATAATAGGAGAAAATAGTGGAGTCAAAGAGGAAAAGGTTGAGTGTCAAACTCGTCTCCTTTTCGGCTAGTTGATCTTTTGAGATCAATTGGCAACCAATCCTTCTTGCGACTACTTGTTAATGGACAACTTTCCCCTTCATTGACCCCCCCTTTTTGTACCTCCATCCTCTCATTACAAGACTCGAAAGTATTTGCATCGGTCCGGATGACCTGATCAATGTATATGTCGATGACGTCTCTGTGGTGACTACTTCACTTCCTAATATTGAACTTGGAAACTTCCTAAGTTTAACTTGGCAAAGACCATTGGACTTGCCATAGGCTTAGTTACCCAAACAAAATTATATCGGTTGCTTAGCTGCACACTGAGGAATGCCTGCGACCAACAACATAAGATGAGCAATGTGTTCCAGCTAAGAAATAATAATATTAAAAAAAAAACAACTGGTTTGGTTGCATCGAGTAAGACAGCTGAATCTACAACAAAAAGTCATCCTTCTCACCACGCTTCTATTACCAAAGATTTGATTCAAGGTATCAGTTTGTGGCACCCGTTTGTTGGACATTGCTAAAGTCACATCGATCATCACTTCGTTTATGTGGCAAGGATTTGGAGGAATACTAATGCGTATTCTGCAGATGACCGCACTCACAACCGTGGTAGACTCTATCTAAACATTCCGGCTTTCAAAGTGCAAAGAAATAGTGTATGCTTTAGATCACGTTTCCTCACTGATCCAAATGACACAGCGAACATACCTTCCAGAAATTGTACCGAATATACCCATGTTTAAAGATTGTAATGACACAACTGGCAAACCTGTCACAAGATAGAAGAAACGTAACATCTACACTGGCCATTATCACAGCTGCGCAAAAAGCTCTTCAGGATCCCAAATGTGTTGTAGAATCACCTCAGACACCGTGGAATAGAGTATGGGAAAACATCGCTCACAAAACACTCACATCACAACAGCGATCCTGTCTGTACATGTTAGCTAATAACAGCATATCCTGTGCTTCATATTTCTACAGAACAGGTCAAGCAACATCTGTCAAATGTTCGTTCATGTCCGACAGATACATCTTTGGTCACCATGTGGATGGAAAAATTTTTTATTTTCATATTTTCTTTGTACACACGCGTTTAACACTATCCTTGGAGAGATGTCGAAGCAGAGAGTGATTTTTTTTTGTAGCCGCTCACTTATATATGCTAAGGAAAAAGGAATTAGCTCCTTTTTTTAGGTTGGGTCAAGCTGCGGTGCTCGATTCGTACTCGATAACTCATCTGCTCGACGGGCGCTCTAAACAGTGCTAAGGTGCGGTCGCCAGAAATCCTTGGAGCACAAGTTCTCGTTATGCCATAGGGTGCAATCAGCATGATAAAACTTCATGAACGCTTTTCAGAAAACAATCCCGATTTCGCACCCAATTTCGAAGAACTGCGCATCCCTGTTCTAACAGGAAAAGATATATCAAATATTGAAACGCTGCCAAATATTGAACATGTTTGAAGATTACATTATCTTCGTTGATGCTATGATTTATGTAAATGTTCCTCAATCTTATCTGTTGAAAATTGTTGTCGAAAAATGTACATGTTTACGTCTTAAGCATTAAATAAATATAATTAGTTTGTTTTAAAAAAATATTTTTTTTAGATAGTTGAGAGTTGCATCTAACATTTTGCTTTATCATTAATTTTCAACGTGGATGTTTTAAGTCTTTAAGAATACTTAAATTAACAACTAACCGTCCTTTAATTTGAAAAAATCATCAAAAATCCGATTATTTCACTTTCACACAAATTCTTTTTAACTGAGTCTTCTAAAACAACACAGCAAACGCACGAAGGAATGTTTGCGTGATGGTGCCATTAGGTTTCTCGTTCTTCCTGAGCATCGATTGCGAAATTCATTGATACTACGCCGGTGGAATGCAATCACAGTGTACCGGTTTTGTTTTCACAAATCAAATCAATACCTGGCTACACGGCACGTACATTCGCCGTCGTGACCAATCGACGGACAAGCCGTTGAAAGTGCACTTGAATACAATTCGATTCAACAGTTAGTTCACTGATCGTTCGGTGGCGTGAAGAAACAACCGAAACGTATGCAAAAAAGCACATAACCAAAACATGAAATAAAACTTACCTCAGGCTGGCTCGGTCAGTACGCTGTGGAATGTGCGGTGCATGCTTGCCAATAAATCACGTGTTATGTGTGACGAACTTTCTTTATTTTATGCACATGACGCCAGTACGGATGGTGGTGAGCAAAAGGAGACTTAGTGTGCTACGGTGCGCTTATTTATATCCTAACATTACACTAACACTATCTTAGTTACTATAAACTGTTATACTAAACTACAGGGTGACTCGCACCACACGCTCAACCTTTTTTTTTTTTTTTTTTGTTTTCTTCGTATCGTTTAACCCTGTTTTTGTGGATTGTTTCGTTTTTATTGTTTATCCTAACTACAACGTTTTCTCCCTGACATTCTAAAATTTTGTATGGACCAACATGTTTTATTTCTAATTTTCCTCCTGATTCACTTCGTATCAAAACGTAATCTCCTATTTTGAGGTTTTTTGGCTTACATTTTCTATCGTACATTTCTTTGCTTTTAGTTTTTTGTTTCATAACTCTCTGTCTTACATCGTTGTGTACTATGCTAAGTTTAGCTTTTAAAAGAGATGCATAATTTTCGAAATCATATTGGATTCTTGAATGTTTTGGTTCATGTGTAATGTGTGAAGGTACATTTGCGTGCCTACCATATACGAGATAAAACGGAGTATAATTGGTTGTTGTATGTACTGTATTGTTGTACGCAAACTCGTAAAACTTAACCCATTGGCTCCAATCAAGAGGGTTATTTTTGCTAAATATTCTCAAATAATTTCCTAACATTTTGTGGGAGTTCTCCAGTGCCCCTATGGTTTCATGATGATACGCAGTTGAGCTTAGTTTTTCTACTTTTAGTAATTTACAAATTTCTGTGAATAACGATGACATAAATTCGGTTCCACGGTCTGTACATATCTTTTCTGGCACTCCATATTTCAATATGACGTTTTCTACAAATGCTTGAGCTACACTTTCCGTTCGCTTGTTTTTTATAGGAGTTGCAGTAACAAATTTCGTAAGATCGCATTGCGTTGTAAGAATGTATTCAAATTCTTCCGATTTGACGAATGGCCCTACAAGATCTAAAAATATTTTTTCCATGGCTTTTGTAGATGTTGTTGTTATTTTGAGGGGTATTTTTGGTACGTTTACTTGTTTATATTTTTGACATTCTTCGCATTTGTTTATCATCTTTTTAACATCCTGATCAATCCCTTTCCATGTGTAATATTGTTTTATCGTTTTTAATGTGCGTTGAATACCGGCATGACCCGAAGTAGGTAAAATATGGAAATCGTTCATAATTAGTAATTTCTTTGCTGTTTCATTCTCTGGTATAACTTTTACATCTTCACCCAGTATAAGAATTTTGGGCATTCCTTTGATATTTAGAGTCTGCATATGCTGCATAAATTCTTTTATATATTGGTCTTTTTTTCTCACAATAAGATAAATTTTCTTTTTAAGACCTTTAAAATATCCTTTCATCTCTGTCAAGATTCCTCGTAAGCGAATCAAGCTATTGATGTGGGGAATTATTATTTTATTTTTTTCTAGTGTAAGTTTTTGTGTATTGGGACAAAGTTTAAGTTCCATATATTGTGTGTTATTGACTTCAGGATGATCGTTAATAGTAACTTTATCATTGAGTGAACTAGCTCGAGTTGTAATAAATGCATCTTCGCTCATATTTTGTAATTCTGATATGGTTAATCGTGATAATGCGTCTGCAACCACATTCTCCTTTCCTTTTTTGTAGAATATTGAAAACATAAATTCTTCCAGTGCTAGGCGAAATTTAGTTAATCTACTTGATGGATTCTTCATAGAAAAAAGATACACGAGTGGTCTATGATCGGTATATAATTGGAATTCTCTTCCGTAAAGATATGGTCTATAATGTCGAATGGCCCAAACAATGGCTAGAAGCTCTTTCTCAATTGTTCCATAATTTAACTCGGCTTTATTCAGAGCTCGACTGGCGAAAGAAATAGGTTTACCATTTTTATTACTCAGAACAGCACCGATGGCAGATCCGGATGCGTCTGTATGTAATGAAAAAGTATTATTCTCACCAAAATCTGGGAAATCTAAAACTGGTGGGTTAATAAACAGGTCTTTTAAAGTATCAAATGATCGCTGGCAGGTTTCAGTCCATTTAAATGGAATATTTTTCCTTGTTAAATAATTCAAAGGCATACAAATTTGAGCAAAGTTTTTAATATGTTTACGATAATAATTTGCAAAAGCAACAAAGCGTTTGACCTCTTCTACATTTGTAGGTATTTGCCAATTTTTTATACACTCCACTTTTTGAGGATCAGGTTTAACTCCTTCAGCTGAGATGTAATGACCTAAATAAATCAAATTACGTTTGAGAAAATTACATTTAGATGGATTCAGTTTTAAGTTAACGTGTCGTAAACGCTCGAAAACATTAATTAAATTTTTATTATGTTCTTCCATTGATTTGCCAAAAACGATAATATCGTCGAGATACACAAGACATTTTTCAAGATTTAAACCTGATAAGGCAACAGTCATCATACGAGAAAATGTAGATGGACTAATTTTAAGACCCATTGGTAGTTTAGTCATTTGATATTGACCAGTAGGGGTAGTGAAAGCAGTTATTGACCTATCTTCCTTTTTTAGTTGGCATTGATAATAGCCTTGTGAAAGGTCTAAATGCGAAAAGTACTTAGAGCCTGATAGAGAATCGATCACTTCATCAATATTAGGTAATGGAAATTTATCATCTTTTAACACAGTGTTAATTTTTCTGTAATCTATAACAAGTCTCCATTTTTTAGTATCATCAGAGGATTTCTTTGGAACTAATAAAACTGGACTGTTCCATTCGGAGCTAGCTTCTTCGATTATATTATTTTCTAGTAATTTTGAAATTTCATTATCTAGCTGAGATTTTTGTGAATAAGGCAGTTTATACTGTTTTGAATAAATGGGCAAAATATTGTCACGAACTTTCAATGTTGCTTCATATATGTGGGTTGTACTAAGTTTATCGTTTTTAAGACAAAAAATGTCATTATATTTTACACATATTTTTAAAATAGCTGTTTTATCTTTATCTGAGAGATGTGATAAATCTAATTCTTTTAGCAGTTGATTAGCATGGGCACAATCACGTTTAGCTGAATTTACTTTAATAATAGAATAGTTAGAAGCAGGTTTTATGGTGGGTTTCAAAGTTTTTAAAGTGATAGGACGGTTTTGTAAATTAACAACACGAACCGGTATAGTACCATTAAATGGGTTGGCAATTGTGTTTGCTATATACACATATGGGCCAATTGCTTCGTTTAATACCACACAAGTATCGTTTATGTTAGTAGCAACATATACTATGGTTTCGGTTCTAGGTGCTAGGACACAAGAATTATGATTATGCATGGAAATAAAATTTAAATTCCTTTCCCTAAAGTTTAACATTGCTCCATGTTCAAGAAGGAAATTTGCTCCTATTAATCCTACAATATCTGATGGCAGAGTGTTTACAATATGAAAAAGGATGGGAAATTCTTGAGATGAAAAAGAGATAGATGTTTCTATGAAACCTAAGGTATGAGTTTTTCCATTAAGACCATTGATTTTTAAAATCTTTGACGTATTTATTGGTATATTAGATGGCAAGTAATGTTTGTTAAGTATACAACATGTTGCTCCTGTATCGATAATTAGATCATAATTTGTATTGAAGATTAAAAAAGATGCTTTAACGCTTTTTTTAGTTTCCAAATTAGCGAAATAAACACTCAATATCAATTGAGTCGTTTGAGTGTTCCGGTGTTTGAGAATTGTTTGGATTTTGCGAATCAGCTAAATTGATATTATGACCTATATTATTTGAGGATTGGGTTCTTTGTTGATATGATCTTGTATTGTAAGAGTTGT
The DNA here is from genome assembly GCA_002091835.1 of Anopheles maculatus. Taxonomy (NCBI): domain Eukaryota; kingdom Metazoa; phylum Arthropoda; class Insecta; order Diptera; family Culicidae; genus Anopheles; species Anopheles maculatus. The sequence goes on from KZ061899.1 coordinate 109,798, forward strand.
GGTATGGTCTAGATCTGTAAGGACGGCGCAATGTATTTGGATAAGATCTATGTGGACGAGACTGATGAAAATTCCTTTGATTATTAAATGCTCCTCTGGTTCGTGGACTATTCCACGGCCGGTTGTTAAAATCTCCACGGATGGGTCTGTAGTAGTTTGTATTATTTGAACTTCGGTTAAACGTTTGGCACCAAAAAGTTGCATCATCATTTTTATCACTCGGTTCACATTCTAGTGCATCTGAAATGGCTTTATTCAAGGTTAGAGGATTTCTTGCTTGTAAAAAGAATCTGGTGCTAGGATTTTGCAATCCATTGATGAATGCACGTACCGCTATTGGTTCTACTATATTAGTAGCGGCTGCTTCGTTTAAAAATGTACCAGATGAAACATGGGCTGCAGATAGTTTCGATGAAAGTTTTTCTATTGCTGTGCCAAATTCCGATATGGACTGTTTCGATTGCTTTTGTGACGCAATTTCTTTCTCAACAGCAAGTGGTGTCAATTGTACACTGAACCTGTTTCGTAATAATTGAAAAGCTTGTTGAATAGTGGTAGCTTGATCAATCGTTCCGTGTGCACTTCCAGATAAAGTGGTTTTTAGAAACTTTAAGATATCCGATTGGTTTACACCTTCCGAATAATCTTGTAGCAATTCTACACTTTCAATAAATGGATTCAAATCCGATGCAGAACCATTAAAACTTTTAACTAGCTTTAAAGCTAACTGAATGTCTAACTTTGGAGGCATTATGGATTCGGGTATTTTTTGAGATATTTCCACTACTTCGATTATGGATTCTGGTATTTGCAAAGGTATTTCCACTTCTTCGATTATAGCTTCTGGTATTTCTAGAGGTTTGGCAATTCCTCTACTAGATATTCGTTCTGATTTTCTCATATGTAATCCGGATTCGCTTGCAAAATGGCGTACACATTCACTTATAACACTCGAAATTTTGTTCACAAAACACTTAATTTTTACACAATCCAAACATAATATAATAATTTAATTTTGAGAAAAATAATTTAAATAAATTAGGTAAAACATTAGAATAAATAATGAATAAATAGAATAAATAACAAATAAATTTTTTTTTTTTCATAAAACAGACACAAATTATAAAAGGATTCCACGTTAAATTTGGTTCAATCAATAAAATGATGAAGTGTAAAATTTAGTAGGAGAATAAAATATTTAACGCGGAACAAAAATTCACAATATTCGAGAAAAAATATCATGCGGGTTTAGCAGAAATTCACAGCACTATTTTTTTTTCTTTTTTTTTTTTTTTTACACATGGATCACATTCTTAGCTCGTTTAAACGTATCTTAATTTTTTTTTCGCGATATTAAAAATTGCTATTAATTATAATTCACGCACTGTATAATAAATCTATCATTTTTAACGCGCACACCGTATTACAAAATTTTTTTTTTCGCATACATTTGCTCACTCACCTGGTTCGCTTGGGTTCAAGGGGTCATACAGCCACGTGGTTTCTTGGTGTCTTCAGGCTGTTGGAATCGCGATGGCGCATCTGCGATGGCGGGCTCGGCGTCGGTTCTCGATGATGTGTAAGCGATGGCGGATTCACATGCTTTCGGTGATGTATTCACGATGGAGTCGTCCCTCGGATGTCTTCTGGAGTTTTCACAGATGATTTCTTCACGGCTTGTCTCGTAACAGTTTCTTCTGGGCGACGGTTCTTCATTTACGGTTACATTTATGGCGAGTAGTGTGTAACATGTAACGTTCCGGAGAGTGGCTTAGTCGTGCGAAGCACGAAATAACGTAACATGACTCTCGGATGATTCCTTCGTTCTTAGCGTTTGTGTAGCGTTCGCTAAGTATACGGGTACTCTCTCGCTTATCATCGATAATCGTCCTCTCGCTGCTGGAATTGCGTGGACGTCTTAGCGGTTGTGTAGCGTTCGCTAAGCATTCCAATCTTCTCTCGCTCACTGCGGATAGCGTGTTCTGGCTGTATTGGTTGCGTGGCTGTGTTAGCGGTTGTGTGACGATTGCTAATCACGCTCGGGCTCTCTCACGTCGTTTGTCGTCCTCCAGCTGTTGTGTTGTGTTGCGATACATCTGGCTCGATGTTAATTTCAGGACGGTGCACTTATACACTTCACAATTTTTTTTTGTTTTCACGCACGCACTTCACGTTTAAAACGGACTCCTGGCAGGATCGCCATGTTATGTGTGACGAACTTTCTTTATTTTATGCACATGACGCCAGTACGGATGGTGGTGAGCAAAAGGAGACTTAGTGTGCTACGGTGCGCTTATTTATATCCTAACATTACACTAACACTATCTTAGTTACTATAAACTGTTATACTAAACTACAGGGTGACTCGCACCACAGATGGAAATAAATGTGCAAGTAAGTAAATTATTTATAAAACTAATTAAGCAAGTAAATGAATAAGTAAGTAAGTAACTAGGAAAATAAGTAAGTAACGAAGTTGCTATATATGGCTTAACGCCGTATTGTAAAAAAAATTAAACATAACAGCAAAACAAGCAAAAATAAGTATTTAAGTTAATGAGAAACTAGAGAAGGAATGATGGAAATAAATATGCAAGTAAGTAAATTATTAAAAAAAAACAAATTAAGCAAGTAATGTGAACAGCTTACGCCGACAGAAGTACAACAGAAAAAACGCTTCCCATCCGATGCCATTTGGAAAGCATCATCGCAATGTGCATGTGGGACGATTCTTTTCGCCCATTTAAGTCTGCCCGCGTCAAGTTAATGGAGGGAAAACAAGCGGGGCGACAAAAAAAGTGAACGAAAACATTAAACACCTCACATCAGGTTCCGATGCCGTGCAAATGTGTCTCAGGTCGGTTTTAAATCTAGCGTTATTGCACTGATAAGAGTCGTTTAGCGCAAAATTGGCTGGAAGGGAGGACGGCGAAAAATGCGATTCGCATTTACTCTAAAAAACAAGATGAATGTAACTAATACGATCAGTTAGGACATTGATAATGGGCGCCAGGGACACCTTGGGATACGCCGAAAAATGGCGCGTGCTAGAATGGTGGTTGATGGGATGGTACTAGCCGTAAGGATATTACACGTATTTCATTGGATTGCAGCGCGTTATGAATAGCTACTTGTATTGGATGCATGAAAAAATTTAACACATACTGTTCAATTATGGCTTTTTTATTGAATTGTTTTGATGTGATAGTCTTGTATGTTTAAAAAAATGCACTATTATGGTTGATTTGGTTAAATAACTGTTTCTTCTATCAACAAATTTAAGTATCGGCTATTGTATGCATGTCTGTATTTATCTTTTAATATGTTGTTCCTTTTGCTCGTTAGCAGTCACAACAGTGTTTACGTTATTTCCTTTATAGATGATTTTTTTATGCTTGAAGTATGTTTTTTTCATGATTCTATCCTATCTATGTTATGGTATTCAATATATCGTAAAATATTCCTGTTTTATATTTTGCATTATGTTTTTATGTAATTTTTCGAGTATCTTCTTACTTAGTTTTCAATTCTGTGATTTTATTTTGTTTCTTCATACACTTTATATTCTGGTTTTTATATCATTTCATTAATCTTTTTTCGTTTTTTTGCCTTTCCCTGCTTCTTGACACTTTAAGATTAAGATTATCATTGTCATCAGTTTTTGTTAATTGCTATCACCTTCGTTAACTATGTATTTCATTTGTTTTATGCTTTAAAAGTCATGTTTATTTGATGATTTAACAAATTTTAAAGGAAGATGGCGTAAAAACTGTCTCCTTTTCATTTTTAAAAATTTCAAATCGTCCGCTTTCTTTATGTTTTAAAAATAAATATTGGTTTATGATACCTTGAAATAAATATTGGGTTTTGATAGCTTGATATTTTTATTAGTCTTAAGTTTAGCTACTTTTTTCCTTTTTCTTTATGTTTGTTTCCATTTTTATCGGATCAGGACTCGTTTCCTTGATCAGGACTGGCCTGTTTTGTACTATTTAAATAATTTCATGTATTACTAAGACTCTCTTAACTCTTACATACTTACATAATTGAGGTATTCCAAAAGAGAAAAAAAGATTCGGATCTCTACTGCTTGATTAAAATAGTTTTTATATGATTTTGCTGGAACAAATTTGTTACTGAACAAGGTAAGCCTTTAAAATTTAACAGTATATCTCTTTTATTTATTACACGTTCTTCGGACGACAGTATCGAATCTTGTCTGGAGCGCTGTCCTGACTATCGAGCAACGAGTCGTAGAAAGCTAGAAAAAGCAGGCCAAGACCCTCTGAGGTTGTAGTGCCAATAAGAAAAAGAATAAATAGAAGAAAATCACTTTTACTTGGAAAAATCTCTATGAGTACTGAATAGAATAAAAACACAGGACCATTCCAGCTGAACGATCGAGCAAGACTGCTTTATTTATTTATATGCTTTTGCCAATTATAATTAAAAGCAGCACAATCATGTTTATGAACATTGCGGGACTGGTTTTATGCACAAAGCATCACTTTACGGCACTTTACGACACTTTCTTTCACTTTAAAATAACTTCCTTACCCTTGTTTTCGACGAATTCATTAAGCGTTACTTCGGCTGTATTCTGTCAAAAACATTTCTCTATTGCAAAATGGCAAACAAATTGTTTTATTGCGCTCGTAATGGTCGTTTAATCGGTGGTCCGCGTTAACTACTAACCGACTGCCGACTTTTTATCTGCCACCTGAACCGAAAGTCCAACAGTCATGACGTCCCGGACATCGGCACGCTCTCGGGGTCGTAATATTTCATTCCGACCGTTTAGATAATTTCTTTCAACTCGTTCCTGCATCTCGTCACGCTCTAAGTGGACATGCTTTAGAATCATAATAAAGATGATAATAACAGTTACCTAATGATAATGATAATGGCAACGTTGATGGCAAACGATGGTTAACTGTTATGGGGACGATTATTCGCTCCGCCGCTGCCGCCAGGGACACGAGAAGACTAGTGGAAGGTGAAATTAATAAATTTGAATTAATTCCTATCTCGCTACATCTCGCATTCGGCGCCGGCTTCACCTGGTCCGGCCATTCGGTACGGTTTGGTGATGGAAATTTAGATAGCCCAAAATCTACGGTCACGATCACGAGCAGCCCCGAGCACCCGCGCCTCTCAGTGCTCGCCCAAGAATCGGTGCACTTTTGATGGATATCGTGAAATGCAGAGTGTCGCGCTCGGGCTTGCGGGCCACACAGCATTGCAGTGCCCGACTTCCGACCGTGCATAAATTAATTTATTCTCCCAAACTGGCAAATATTAAACGCCTCGCCAAATATATTTCCATATCGATCTCCCACCTTGCTGACTCTTTACGACCGTTTTACCCGCCGCGTCGGTTGTGGGGATGACTTTTCTGTGCTAGGCGTTCGGAATCGCTTTATCGCTCGCACGGAAGAAAATCCGATCGATGTAATCATTTCACAGATGGGCTAGCTGCGATTTCGACCCTGCGCTCCTTTCCCAACCAGCACCAGCTAGCGGAATTTCGATAAACGCTAAACCGAGGGATTTTGGGTTCCACGTCCACCGCCTGGCTTACCGTGTGCCGGGTTGCGTTTTTGGTTTACCTGTTTTTGGCGGTGTCAGCGTTCTCGGTTGGGTGGGCGATGGATCATGAAACGGACAGGGCAGGTGGAAAACGGGCGGAGGAAAATTAAATTTCGATGAAATTTAATAACGATTTTCATCACATTTATTTTCGATTTTCCATTTCGTTTCAAATGGATTGATTCGCGCGGGCTGTGGGCGTACGTGTGAGGGGTTAGTTTTCGGGGGATAATGCGCTCGTGATCTGGTGGGAGCTGGTGCTGGTAAAAAGTTTAACGTGTTTGATCAAAGTTTTTTTGAAAAAAGTTAGCGTGAAAGTTGTTGACCGCATTGCACAAGCAAAGGTCAAGAAAACATGTGGTGCGTTGAACGAAAAAGGTATCAAAATTTATGGGATGTATCATTCAGCGATTAATAACGAATGATTTGATGCAACAGTAAGGTTTGCTGATTTCAACATAGTTTAAGATATAAACAATAATAAAAACTAAAAAAAAAAGTTTAATTTTTTTTCCTGATTTGATTGCATTAAGTTCCAGTAATTCATTGGGTACACGAAACCGTTTTTTGATGGATGAATCTTACCCGTAACATGACAAACAGCTTCTATAAAGTAGAGTTGCATATTTTTTCGTATTTTTTTTATTCATGCAAATCTTTTAAACACGTTACTCCTGAGATTAGAAATCGTTACGTTCAGCTCAGATAAAAGCGTTAATGAAAAAGTTAATTGTTGTCTGCCTAAATTGGATAAGTTTTTATACTCGAAAAAGATTTACCTACTTTTCTCGAATGCACCCATACATAGAAGAGAAAAAGGTTTGCTGACTGTAAAAACTCGTGCAGTGTTTGTATCGTGTACACGTTGATATTAAATCTACAAACGATTGCTCATCTATAGCCTTCAACATTGGCAAAATAAATCTATAAACTTCAATTTAAAACTGACAGATGCTTAATATTCTTCTTCCTATTTGACACTACAAGCTTAAGAAGTCACGGCCTGAAATCTCTGGCTTTCTTTGACTTAATTTTATCTAAATATTGATAGTCGCGCACGAGATGCAGCCACCGGGCCGCTCCAACAGAGACTTTAGTTGAAGTTAGTGACTATTCTAGCTGTTCAGTGAGGAAAAATCCTTGAAGTGTCGAATTTTTAAGGCTTCAAAGATATAAGACGTGTTATAAAGTCATGGATAATCGATTTGAAACTTGTTTAATATTAGGCTATTTGGGATAAACGTATAAATCATAATAATATTAAAAAAACCTGATATCCCGACTATATAAATATCTACTGTTACTTCTAAAGAAAACATAAGGAAAATCTCTGATCCATCTGTACGTCTGTTCTAACGTGAGAGGCTCTTAAAAAAACATAAGGAAAATCTCTGAAATATCTGTCCGTATCTGTGTGTATCAATGTGAAACAATGTTAAAAACTGTTTAGACATTGACGCGTTTCTGATTTAGTTTTAACAGGATTCTCAAGCTATCCCTTATACAACCTTATTCCTAACCGTGTACATTATAATCACGAAAAAAATATTTCGATTCAATTTAAGAGGTATTTGCAACATAATAAAAAAAGGACATCAACGAACTATCAATTATCTGCAGGAGGTCTCACATAAGACGATTTAGACATGTCGACTAAGAAGATTTTTATGCAATATGTGGTTATGCCATACATTCCATGCTAATTTATACGATGCTCCTTTTTGAGTTCCCACATAGTCCTCGAAATTTAACTAAATGTGGCGCTCTGGTTCCAATATTTGACAGCTAAGCTTACAATTAAGGCAGGCGATGGACCAAGCAAAAAGCCCACAGTGGGAAGAAATAACGAATACCTCCTCCATGGTTACAGTTTATTACGATGCTTTAGGCTTTGACCCTTAGTAAATCCAGTAAGTAACAAATATCTCCTGACAATAAGCGCGCCGTTTTGAGAAGGTCTGATCATCATAGCGATGATAAATAGACTCGTTTCTTTTCTGAACTTTTACTTCCATTCAGATGTAGTTTTCGTTTGACAATACGCCATTCTACAATGCGTCATGTTTCTTTTCCAAAGTTTCTCGTTACGGGATATTCATCAAGCGATGTTATTTCATAGATTATTTTCAAAATATAAGGAAAGTATGGTGGCCTAACTGTCCTCTGAATCATATGTAATAATCTCCCTCTTAACAAACCTTAAAGTATTACAGAATCGTGCTTCATCGGTAAAGTTTCTGCTTACTTCGCCAAGGGAATTAAAGTAAAAAAAAAACATCCCAAACAAAGCCAAGGCCCTATAATTCGAACTACAAAATGGAATTCCAACTCGCAGCGAACCAAGTTCATCGCCATGGTGAGTATATCTCGTCAAGAGCTCGTTAGCCTTCCTGCCAGGTTTCGGGCGGTATCCCTTTTTCTTACCGGGGCGCTGGTATGTGAAACAACATTCCCGATCAGGCCGCTCCCTTGCGCCGACGGAATGGTATGCCACATAATCATCTTGGATACTTCCAACTCCCGCAAACAATCGCCTACTCCATCGTAGACGCATGATTCCGGACGAAATAAACGAACGCCTTCCGGGATATAGGAACTCTATCTCTCCCTGGGAATGAATGTGAGGCACTGGCGCACATTCTACATAACTACGCAACTTGTATTGTTACTTCTTCGGTTCAGGTTCTTCCTCCACTGGTTCTACGCATATTTGTAGCACCGCCAACCCTATCTGCACCTCCCACAATGTGTGTGCACGCGTGTGTTCTACTTACGTCCATTAGCTTCCGCAGCGTTATAAGCAGTTCCAGGCGAGCCTGTCAAACAGCTTGGATGATGGTGAGCATGGCAGAAGCTGTTACACGGGAGCTAACGAAACAGACATTCCTTTGGTTTGGGTTGGCCCCCGGTGGGACAAAGAGTGTGCGGTTTTTTTTCTCCAGCAGCAGTGTAAAAACCCAAAGAAAAACAATCATACGATCCTACATTTCCTTTCATACCCATTTGTTTAGCTGTCGTTCTGTTTTGCAGTGTGGCATACGTTTAGAATGGTTTTTTTTTGTTTTGTTTTGGAAAATGGAAATTTGTGTGCGTTTTTTGTAAGGTTTCTTTTCATCCATTTCCCCAGGAAGAAAGTGGTTTTTGGATAGAAAAAAGAAAGGAAGTGTCAAGAAAATTTTAATCTGATCCAAGTACGCTCGAAGTCGATATGAAAACCATCATCTATCTGTCAACATTTGACACCCGTTGTTGGCACTGATGGGGCAATTAAGCGATCCTTGTGTACTTCGCTTCCTTATGCTATTTAGGCAGGGACAGCAAAAAACTCTCCCGACAATATTTTACTTACAGTGAGAGGTTATTGAAAGCTGTTAACTGATTGAACTTTCAGCCATTCCATTTGTTACCAAGGACCTAGACGCAATTGCGGCAAATCGACTTACCGAATCGTATGCCTCCTCAGAGTCGGTTGACAGTAGCAGCAAAAAAAAAAATATTTACACAAGAAGCATTTGAATTTCGTCGAACAGGATTAGTAACCGGGTGCGAAATTGAATGGCGCAGGCTGTTCCCACAGTCGTACAGAGAGGGCAAGAGTGCAGCACCTTACACCGAAGGGGGCAATCGTTTTCGCAAGATAAACATTACCGAAGGGAACGCCAGTCAATCGATGAATGAGAAACGGAAAGAAAACATTCTCGCTAAGAACACGCTGCGGTAGGCTGGTTGTACATGGGACAGCTGGGGTGAGATGGAAATAATCTTCCGTGCCACCAGGTTCTTGTACTGGGAGCTTCCCAAAGTGATCAGTGGGAAAACTCACTGGAGGGTACCGTCAAAAAATGGCGTCTGTTCGCGTGCGTATTGTATTGACATTCCGGTGAAATATTGAAGCCGACCGGGGCACCGAACATGCTTTGTGCTCGGGAGAAATGGCAGAAAAACGCATTAAGTTATGGATGTGGAGACATTCCGTCGTTCATTGTAAAACATTTCCCGTGTTTCCGTGCTGGGAGGAAAAATGGATGCTGTGTGTTGTCGTTGCTTTGTTGTACTACATGTAGAATGTGTAACAATGAGAAAAAAAAAGATGGTGTACGCAAAAACTAAAGAGCAAAAGTTGATATTCTCCGCTAGTAGAGCTACTATCTTGCACTCTGGTGAGTAGTAAGTGCTGCTACACCGTGCATACGCAGTATCTTTTATGATTTTAATCTTTTCAGGACAACATAAGCTGCATCGATTACAGCAAGATGATCGTTGCAATCGTATCGAAAGGTACGGACAAGCTGGTAGCCACAAATGTAAGCTACCGTTTGCCAGAGCCGGACGGGCAACCAGTGTCCAAAAATCCCCTTACTACAATTTATTGTTATCCTCGACTGCAGCAGTCGGCTAGAAATCAACCCAGTCCAGCACGGTGACGGAATCCTCTCGGACGGTAAGGATCAAGTCAGCCTTCACCGAGGACATCGAGTCGATGAAGGGCCCATAGCGCGTAGAATACACGGTTCTACGTAGGCCTAGAACACACGTGTTGAGGAGGTTGAGGTTCCGCCGGATGAACTGGCTCATCCCGGGGAAAACGTTCGAGCGTCGAAAGGTCGTCTTTTCGATGCAGTCGTGTTAATCGTTTGGTCGGGATCACTTGCTTCAAGTGTTTTAGGATGCTACAACATTGGACGTACGTTGCTTCGCTTTGTAAGGAAGGCGTGTGTGTAGACTTCGACCAAAAGCACATGCACGACAAAAAGCAACGGCTCATCCAGGGAAACCTGTCACGGTCAATTGTTTCATCCAATAGCGACACGGCTGTGATACGAGTATTGTGTAGATAAACCTGGTTGCACCAAGAACAGTATGTACGCATCGGATTAAACTATGGTTTTGCATCACCAAGGATGGTAAAAACAAATGGCACATCAAAAAGCATTTTAAAATCAAAATTCATGGAAAAAGAGTCTTTAATTTTTTATCCGTTTTAG
>KZ061899.1:120808-174434 GCA_002091835.1 Anopheles maculatus
AGAAAAATTTTGTTTGTTTGTTTGTGATTTCTTTATCAAAAAAATCGCCAAAACTCTCATTACCCATTGGCACAGGTCACACGGTACATCCGTGGTTGCTTGGGCCAGCATTTACGTGCGTGTTACAACGCTAGCAAATCGATTTCTCTGGACAGGGTCACAGGTCGGTGTAATAGTGAATGCTTCCGTAGGCAATGAACAGAGCACAATCATTTTACGTTTTCTTCTATGGCCTAGTGAAAGGATTCAATATTCCGGCAGCACTGACGATGCGCCTTGAATGTAAACTGCCATGATTCCCCCGGAAGTAGCGTGATATGGCAGAATTTGGTTACGCTCATGGCAACCGAGCCGAACAAATATCTCGAAAGTAAGAACTTTGTGCATTGCAACCGTTTAAGAGCCACACCTGCATGGTTGGACATTGCTGTTCAGCAGCTTTGGAATAGAATTCTCAAGGATGGTTTATGCTTTGGAAATATGGCGTGTATTACAAAATGGCAATATTTAGAAGGCTTTTTCATTACAAACAAATAGTTATATTTAGTAATGTCTTTTTAAGTTTCTAGAGAAATATGATTACGAAATAATAAACTAATAATAATATTTACTTTTAGTTTACATCAGTTTTGGTGCTCAAACAGTGCTTCAATTTTGACTCAAAATGATTACGATAACTCTTTTGAGTGATGCTTCGGTTGACATGTGGGTCGTTTTAAATAAGTATTGTTCAAAGCTCATGTCCTCATAAATGCTATATTTTGAATAAAGTGCATGTATCTCACAAGACTTGGAAGTAATTTTTCCTTTTTAAAACATACACGCTAAATTTTGACAATTTTAGTGAAGAACGGAACAATCGGATTTCATCGGAGCGCTCCGGAGTAGATGGAGCTCCGGATTCGATCGGCGTACTCCGGAGTTGATGGAGCTCCGGAGTCGAATCCGGAATTCTACCGGAGTCGAAGTCAAATTTCAACATGTGGAGTCGGAGTGGATTCGTGAATCTATTTTGGAGTTCCCATTACTTGACCAGACCCTTGGTGACGGGGTCGATAATGCGATTGTTTTTGGATTTTATGTATGTATGTATACACAAGATCTGTCAAGAATACATATATCCTCTTACACTAAAGGTGGGTGTACAACAATCTATGCTTGGTTCTGCCTCGCAAACAAGAACAATCGCAAACTTAAAATTTATAAAATCTGAAATTATCAAGACAGTGTGATTTAATCATGTTAAACTTATCTTTTAGAGTTATTTGTGGTTTCATGTCTATGCCAATTAGATACAAACGACTGATGCTCTTAAAGTCAATAATGCTACGAGATTCAGCTCGATTGTTTAGCTCAAGTCATGCAAGGTTTAACCTCTTGATAGCTCGCAAAGCTCAAGCAATGCTGAGGCAACTTAAAATCTCACATCCTCTGGCTCAGATGTCAAAATGAGTTTAACATGACTGTTCTCTAGTTTGAATTGACAAGATTTTTGGAGTAAGCGCCGTTCTACAAGCGTGGCTACTAGGCTGACATGGCCATGCATGATAATCAACTGATATTGAATGTCTTGTCGACAATGAGTAACACACAAAAATACAATGAAGGATTCAATAGCAAACAGGTTCTAAATCTGAAGCATTGCACTCAACTCAAGGAGTTCAACTTAGTCTATTAATGTTTCTAATTGTTTAGATTCTCGGCAACATTATCGATCATTATTACATTACTTGATTTCACATCGCTAAAACCTAATCCAAAAAAGTGCATCTTTTAGATCTATCCATAAGGCCGTAAGGTCTCACACGTAAAATAATCTTTTGCTGCTCGTCATTTTGTTATTCCTAATAAGTATTTTATTCTGTTTACATGCACACCCTCGTTCCGAATTCGTTCCACGCACCATCCAACGGGCTTCGGAAGAAATATTGACTCACGTGCCTCTTGGTACGGCTGTGAATTTTTCCCCAATAAAAGTGTGGCAAGTTTATGCCGGTTTCTTCTTGGTCTTGTTCTCACCCGGACCATAGGTGCCGGATTGATTGAGAGCGAAACCGTGGATGGGAATCGTCACCATAACCTAAAAGCCACACAATTGGCAAGGTGCCATCGCGTGAACCGTTTTTTTGTTGTTGTTGCTCCCATTGCTTGGGAAGGCTTCGAAGGCGAAAACTGTCGTTCGCGTGCTGGTAATGGGATGGTTTCCGGTGCGGATGTTAGCGGACGGTTAGTAGCGATAGATGCGGGGAGGTAGAGAACGGGCGTGTACCGCCAATTATGTGCGCGCCGAGGGAGGAAAAACGGAATTCTATTCACGTTTCACCGTCAAAGATGGATGATTTTTGGATTACGAGTAAATAATCACATTTACGAGTAACGACGACGGTAGCGACCGGGACCGGGTGGATTTTTTTTTCTTGAGAATTTCCCATTCTATACCTATCACTGCCCTTCCCTCTCACCCTCGTCTTTCATCACCCTTGTAGTGAAAAATGAACGCCATTGTCGACACGGGAGAAAGAAAAAACCGCGGAATTGTCAGGTGGTATGAGGTTGGACGACATTGGGGGAGGTGATCCGGTGATCTATCAACGAGATGTTTCGGTGGCATGATGTATTGAAGCGAGTGGCAGTTGATCGAACGACAGCGGCTGGCAGGCATACGTTAATGCGGGTCCGGGTCCCTATTTGTTGCGGGTCAAATCTGTCAAATTGAGGCATGGAATGCATGGTTTCCGAAATGGGAAAAGCTATTTATTTCTTGCTTTTGCTCCGCCTTCGGTGCCGATTATTTGATATGGATGAATGGAGTTGCGGCTGCGAGCCGGTATGCTTGCTTATTGCTTTTGTACAAGTCTTCACATCTAGCAAGACATGTGTATGGCGCCAAGGGCACGACTGTTACTGTCCATGAATATGAATTTCAAACATTTGAATGGTCAAATAAAAGCAAATTTTTATCAATTTTTGGATTTTTGATAGCTCAAACATAATGTGGATGTTTCTAAAATGCATGTTTAATAATTTTCAGTCGTTGCAGCTTTGTTAGGCAACACTAAATTACTTTTCTTCTTTGATTCTATAATAACAAAAGGGCTTACATACTAACTTACTTACTTATTAGACGCTACAACCGCTTCGCGGTCTTGGCCTGCTGCAACAATCCTCGATACAGTTCACGGTTTAGCGTCGTCACCTGGCGAACGCATCAATGCCGTCACTTCATCTCAGTTTGGGCCTACCTCGCCGCCTCTGTCCATGTGGACGGCCTAAAAGGACTTTACGGACTCGTTATTGTAGCGGCTCCTCCATTGTCCTTCCACACATACGGGGCCAAAAATTCTTCTGAGCATCTTCCTCCTGATCGCGGCTAAGAGAGTTTCGTCAGTTTTGGACAAAGTCCATGTCTCAGAGGCGTATGTGAGTACTGGGACTATAAAGGTTTTGTACAGTCCCAGCTTCGTCTGTCGCGACAGGTATTTTGAGTGGAGAAGTTTCCTCAGACTGTAGTATGACGAGATACCATCATTTATGTTGTTTTCGGTGCTGGCTTTTGACCCCAGATAGGTGAAGTTTTGGATAATCATTCTGATTTTTGCCTCATTGATCTCCAATCCGAGGTTCAGTGCCGCATGCTCGATCTTTTGGTAAGCTTCTGCTACATAGAAGAGCCTCAAACCAATTATGTCTATTGTCATCAGCGTATGCCAAGATCTGGAGTGACTTATAGAAGATGGTCCCCGAAGTTTCCACCTCCGAGTCTCGGATGGCCCTCTCTAGCGCCAGATTGAATAGGAGGCAACCAAGCCCGTCTCTTTGGCGCAGACCCTTGGTGGTAGCAAAGGGCCTGAGAGTTTTCCATCCACCTTCACCTGGCATGTGATGTTGGTCATCGTCATACGTACAAGCCTGGTAAGCTTGGCCGTGATTCCAAATGAACTCATTCTGTCGTATAGTTTTACCCTAGCTATGCTATCGTATGCGGCTTATAATCAAATGAAGAGATAGTGATGATGATGTAGCTAATGCTCCGCCATCTTCTGTAAGATTTATCGCATGACCGATCTGGTCAGTGGTTGATTTTCCGTTTCGGAATCCCCTCTGATAGTTTCCAACTATCTCTTCGACGAATTGGCCATTGCTATTAATTATTCCAATATTTTACCATGGATTGGAACATCTATTCTATATTATTAAAATTCATTATAATTTCTTACGCCCTGCTATTTCTTATTCATTTGAACAGTATATTTTTCTAAATGTTAAAAATCATAAACTTCTCTTCGAAGAGTGTTTCTTGTTTCGCAAGTTATAGTAGCATTTTCTTTAGCACACTTTCACTTATAGTGTCTCAGTTGTCATCTACCACAAAACCCCGAACACACCTCTTTCTTTTTAATAAGTTTTGCGTCGCTTTTCTATGCATAACAAAACATAACCGGTTCATACTCGTTCGTAATGATGTACATTAAATGGAATGTTTGTTAAAACATATTAAAAAAAGCGAGCAAAATCGTCGTCCCAAACCACCATTTGCATTGCTTTGCATTGGAACCTTTCAAATTAACTGCGCCATGATTTTCCAACGAATTTCCAGTTGTGCCAGTGTTCGCGTTTGTTCGCGTTTGTTTGCCGTTGTAGCACACAACAAAAACCATCCCCCGGAAAAGAAGTCATTAAAATATGCGATGCATCTGGTGCGGTCTGGCGGGTTTGCTTACACCAGGCGAAACATTGCTGCAGGTGCTGTAACGCAATAATACCAGCACTCGGTCCTTTTTGTGATACGAATTGAAATTGCTTTGTAGGTCGTAAAGCATAAGCATTTGCGCCCTGGCCGTGTTTGGGGTGTGGAAAAATCAGGGCAAGCAAAACCTAACGGTGGCAAACGGGCGACGTTTTATGGACTACTTAACCGGAAATGGGCGCATTACTGTACGCATTGCTCATGAGTTGGGTGTGTGTGGATGGGTCTGAGAATCAGAAGAATCGGGGGAGCATTCTTCAAAGATTCATTTGTATTCAAAGTTCGCACTGGTTGAAAGATTCGTGTCGAAGATGTGTTTGACATTTGACAATCGAGGTTTAAAACCATTTACTGTAATGATAATGCTTTGTTGAAGCTTTAGAAGATGGTAGATCTTTTGTAGATGTGATAATTTTATACAAATACAAAAATAAATATTGAAAGATTGTGCACATGTTACGATCATAGATATATCAACGATTCGTAATACTATTCTTATTTACTTATGTTCGTTAGTCGTTCATGTTTATTCAATGATTAATTGCTCTTTTTATGCATAAAACTTTGTTCTTTCTAAGACACTACTTCACCCAATTTAGTTCGTTACATTTACATATTTCGAACCTCTTGCTGAATATTTTCCCTTTGCTTTATTTTACTTTTGAGTAATTTAATACCTTCTAGATCTTTTCTAGCTATATCCATTCTTCTCTGGAAAATCTCTTTATCTCTGCAACACTCTGCAAAAACGTTGAACGAGAATCGAGAAGTTTTTGAACGGTGCACCGGGAAATAAAATTTAATCCTTTTTTCCCCAAAGAGGCCTTTGAAAGTGAAAATTTTCTCCGAAATCTTCCGGCGGACGTACTCTTTTCATCTTTCAAACAAACGCAAAAATAGAACGAGTGAGCAAAATCAAACAAATTCCTTACTTTCGTGTACGTACGGCCCCCCGGAACGAGTGGTATGACAAATCAAATTTAAAGAATTGAGCTTCAACCGGTTTGCTGCAGACAAAGGAAAAACAAAGAGGCTTAACCAAAGCACAGCTCACCGGGAAATTGTTTGCGAACGTGTGTGTGTGAGTGATTGTGCCGAGAATGAGTTTAACAACTTCCACACGGTTCGTCCGTTTTGTCTTTCCAGGCCAACGTTCCAGTTGGGGCGTCGCGATATGATCCTTGAATTGAAATGGATTTGAAAAATGAGAGCCTCCTTCACCGACGAACGATAGGCTCCGCAAGGATGTGGTTCATGTGTATCTTTTAATTTGGCCGGATTCGTTACGACGCTGCACGACGCGCGGCTACACTTAATTCAATTTTCATTTTATACTCCGTCGCACGGTTCCGTGCGCTTTATTGCGCGCTGGATATATTTTCCCTTTCGACCGGGCGTGGCTGGCTCTGATGGTGGGCCGGTAAGCGTCCGGGACACTCGGGGACTTACGCTTTAGTTCGGCGTAATTGTATTTGTATTCTGGTGGTAGCTGTCGAGCGCCGGGTATGCCATTCTTGGGCCGTTGTCTTGCGACGTGCCGGAAGACATGCGAGACATGATGAAAAACGATGATTTGAATACGAATTTCGTTTCTATCAGAACCGTTGTTGGCTCTTTTTGTTGTTGTTGCTGAGAGGAACGTCGGCTTTCGTCGAAACGCGCTCCATAATGCCACGCCAACAAATTGCGATGAATTGTGGAAGCTGTTGCATAGGTTGTGTGGGTGAAAAGGATGATGGTGTACGTGTTTTGATACTGATTTGTTGTTTGTGTTTCTGGGGTTGTGATTTGCTGTTTAGGGGATACGGGTTTTTTTGTATCTGGAGGGAATGATTTGTGTTGTAAATAAATTTTTTGTTGCAGTGACAGTTTTCGATGTCATTTGTATCAGAATAAAGGATTCAAGTGAATTTTTGTTTTATTATATTAGACAAAGAAATATATTTCTTGAATTGGATAAAACGTTATTGCTTTACCAGAGGTTATTGAATATTCGATTCTGGAAAACATCAAACCGATGTACATATGCTGTGAACTCCTAAGTGTTCGTAGGTTGTAATCTTATTTTTCGTTTTCTTCTTCGCGTGGCGACCTGCA
This sequence comes from Anopheles maculatus, assembly GCA_002091835.1. Taxonomy (NCBI): domain Eukaryota; kingdom Metazoa; phylum Arthropoda; class Insecta; order Diptera; family Culicidae; genus Anopheles; species Anopheles maculatus. Next base: position 127,653 of record KZ061899.1, read on the forward strand.
TGATCATGCCGGCCATCTAATGTTGCTTGATTTTTTATCGAAATTTTGGGCCTCTGTCATCTGTATGATATCTATGTATATTTTTTGTATTATTTTATTACGGGATATTGGAATGTTGAGGAAGTGGGAGAAATAGAGGAGAAATTTATAGAATAATGGGAATGAGGATAATTAAAAGTGTGAATAAATTGATTAAGGTAACTCAAACCCCTAAACTTTCGTTGCACTGTTGGCCTTCTTCTTCTTCTTCTTTTTCTTCTTCTTCTCTGTGAGGTATCCCTCGGTACGACTTGGAAATCCAGCTTCCTGGGCCTTTCCAAGTTACTCCGCTGGTAAGAGCGAAACCTGCTCCAAAAACCTCCCTCACTACTTTAGGACCGGCAACTAATGGCCTGGCCATATGTTGGCCATCAGATAGCCGATGGCTTATGAGACTTATTGATATCATGATTGATATTTACGGAGGATCACTCCAAATGGGGTTTCAAATACAATCACAAACGGCACCGCTATCACCCAGTCACCGGACAGCTTCAAATCATAATGAAATACACTGTATCAATTGAAGTAATAATATCACTAATAGGAGCCTGAAAACTTATGTTTACCAAAAGCTGTGTAGTAGTGTGCCTTAAGGAAAGACTTATTTATAATGGAAATGAAATTGCATAAAAATTGCTAGAGATATCTCGACGTACTACATTTTACAAGACTCGTACTTGACGGGACTTGACGATAAGCTCTGTTCTGATAAAATTCTTTGAGACAACTTTAATCAAAACCTCTTGCTTAAATCAAATCGTTACTTTCTTATTCTGTTTGACTGTCACAAGAGGATATATTAGTCTTACAATATACATGAACGATAAGTTGTGTATAAAAAAGCAAACCAAAATATCATTTCTTTTGCTGTTTAGATAGATGTTTTAATTCACTACGATGAACCCATCATACGGTGAAATTTCCTTATGTCTCTAAAGTTTTTGGAGTTTACAAGCATTGAACTAAATTATTAGGTGTTATCCGGTTAAACAATGTCAAATTTCATATTTAATCAAATATTATCCAGTCGTCAGGATGTGCCTCATCATCTACATGCTAGCAAACTAGAACTATAATCAAAATATCCAATTACTCAAATTTATTTCTTCGATTATTTTAGCCATAACTGGTTTGAATATGTGCTATTCACTCAGTTAATTTAAACCTTTCAATATTTATATTTATGTCGATATATTAGATGGAGGTATAATTAAATTTGCTCAATAACTACCAAAATAGAAAGAGGGCGCTCTCGCTGGACAGACTCTAACACGCCCAATATATCCCCACGAGATGTTGATCATGCCTCGACAGTACTGCCTAAATAAGTGGCAACAATGGTGGTTCGCAGACGTCCTTCGACGCTTGTGCTACTCCATATTACCTAAAGTAATACTAAGCCCCTGGTTTAAAGGCTTTGATGTGGGAAGGTCGTTTATTCGAGTGATGTCACAAATAACTTCGAATCATTACTCGCTAAACGCACACATGCATCGGATAGGTCTGGCGACCACAAAAGAGTGCCCGTGTGGCATTGGATTTCATGATATCGACCACTTGGTGTGGTCATGTGGGACTTTTGATGAAACCCATCCGCAGCTCCTTTCTGCAGTCATCGCCCTTGGAAGAAAGCCAAATACTCCTATAAGAGACGTACTAGCGCTGAGAGACGTTGAGTACCTGAGAGTCATACACCTATTCATAAGAAACAATAGCATTTCTTTATAATTCAGCTCACTTTTCAATCCTTCACCTCACAATAGACCACTACTCACATAAACACACAAACATACATACAATAGCATACATCCCTGAAAGGGGTTAATACGGCCAGGCCGTTATAAATAACAAACAAACAAACCAAAACAAATAACTGCCACAATCGGATATTGAAAGCACAACGTATTGTATAAGCGACCTAGTTACGTAAATGATGAACTGTTGCAAAGTACTAAAATTTAAAGTTGATTTCCAAATGCAGATTTATTGACTTAGCCATTTCTGACAGCTTTATTGGCGATTCTTTCATGTTCCTAGTTCTAGCTTATTTTCCTTGCAAAGTTTCAATTGGTTCAAGAGCGGGTCTCTTAATTTTCAAGGTTTTTGTTTATTTGTTTTTGCTTGTTGAGTTTTATGTGGTTGGCAAAATTAAATGTTAGTGTAAAATAAATAAATAAATAAATATAGCGAAATGGACATTGCACAAGAAAAAGCACAAAAAAAGAACAGGCAAAGAAAAGCAGGTTTCGAATAAAAATGTTGTTCAAAACTAGAATAATGTTTGCAATCATATGGTCAAGACGTCAAGTAAACAAAATTGTGTAAACATATACCAATTCTATAGAAGAGCGTTTGTTTTATTTTGAAACAGAAAATTTATTTTCTTGGGCCACATAGAACACATCACTTACACAACACCTGGCCATTTGTTACACATATACGCACACACGCACAGTTATTTCACTCCCTCTTTCGATCCCGTACCACACACACACACACACAAGCGATGCGAACACTGTTGATTGCAATCACTGCTACAGCTGGTTGAAGGGGACCAAATGCATTCGCAAAGGGAAAATATTGCGTCAACAATATTACGATTTGACCCGATGTCAACCAGCTATATCCGGTGATTCAAACTGATTCGCTCAATCGATGACCAGCAGCACTGCAAAATTGGTTCACTTCACTACGGGATCGTCCCGACCCGGCTATCGACTATCCAAACCAAACTACACCCTTAAACTTTCCCAACACAAACACACCGGCACACACACACATGATACCCAAAACACAAACCCAAAACATCACGATTTCACGTCACGGATGATCGGAGGAATCCCTCGGAGCATAATTCTCTTTATGTTCATCACCATAATCACGAACCGGGGGCAGCTGGGCGAACTCGACCGCTCCGGGCACGGAAGCGCACAGCCATAACAATAACCGTAACATTATCGTAGATAAGACGGACTCGACCAACCCACCGAGGGTATCGTCCGTGCAGCAGCAGTTGACCATCGCCAGCATCGACCACCGCAGCGACGGAGATCGGAATCGTTCTGTCGGGATACCGTCCGGGTTTGCCCTTCGGGGTGGATTTTGTGGGCAAAACTTGAGCTAACTAATTTCGAACGACCTGCAAGATTGAGATGGCCAAACAAAATGGTGAGCGCGTTGGGTGGGTGGGTGAGTGCCGTAGCGGTAAAGAAACAATAAAAACCGAAATCCTTGCGGACACACTGCGGGTGACTACGCCAGGACTGGCCAGTCTTACAGCGGTAGTTCGTAGCCACCCTAACGATTTGCTTTGGTACATAATTTTATTAATGGTAACATTGTTTTACGATGCTCTTTCGATGCCGACGCCCATCTCTCGTCGAGGTCGTTTGCGATCGATGGCCATCAAAAGGGAGCGAGATTGAAAAGATAGGGGAAGAGGGAGCGCCTTTTGGGGGAAAGTTGGGAAAAATAAAACCAGATCCAGGTCCTGGTTGCTTGTGTTTGTTACTACTAATTGATCTCCACTAGAACCGTTGTACCGATGATTACAGGAGCTTGTACCGAAAGGCAAACAAAAAACATCAGTGAAAGAAAATGTAGCAAACAAAATGGTGCATTTGGTGTTAAAACCCGGAAAAAATCGTTTGGTGAGCACGGCCGTGCTTGGTTGTGTGTAAAAGTGATCGTTATTTCATTATCTTTCGTAATCCTCTAAAGTGTGCACCACCATCTGTGTTGTCATTTTTTTCCCTGCTTTTCAGCGCTTTCTCGCGTGCTTTTGCTTGTTGTCATTTTCATCAATCGCTAATAACCGTTCATTTGAGGTGGAGTGTGGGAATTTTAATTTTTAATTTATCCCTTCGCCCACCTCGCTTTATCGTCTCCATCGTACGATACAGGATCGTCTGGTAGGTTGGTTGGTAATTTTCGGCAAAATTACTATGCGAACGAAGGAACCAATCAACGGGCGATGTAATTAACCTGGCCAGATGCAATGCTGTCGCGAGCAAAGTGATTGTTGGGCGAAGGCTTTAGTGATGTTACGATATTGGTTTTTTTTTCGGTGTGGATAATATTAGCCAGTGTTTTGAGATGGAAACTTTTATGCATGGAATTCAATTTTCCTGTTTTTTTTTGTCGTGAAAAAAATAATTCAATTCTACAAATATTAATAAGGTTTGTGTTTTCATTTACAAACTCGTTTAAATCAATTTAATTAAACTTTTAATAATAATTTTGAAACTAATTCTTTAACAAACTTTTTTTTAATCCTTTTATATGACAAATTCCAAAAAAATACTCTGGCAAGTTATGGGCACGATAATAAAGTTTTTCATATTGTCTGATTAAATTCAGATGAAATTAATATAAAAAATAAGATTTTAAATCTCTTGTCCCTAATCAGGTTTTTCTCAAATAGACTTAGAATCTGATAGACAATGAAGATAATTAATTACATGATAATTAAAATATAACATAACTCGTTTAGAGTATACAGGTCACATGCAAATAATTTATTGTTTAGAAATATCTTATGTTTTATTTAGGAATGTTTTGATTCTTATCTAAAAAATAATTCCGGGGATCAATAAAATTGAATTTTTCATATTATTCATACTGTTTCGATAGCTTTCACGTGTTTTCAATTCGGCTTCTTTGTTGATAATAAATTCAATAAACAAATTTCACCTTTAGTTACCCTATCGCTCCGAAATTCTCCCAATTCCCCGAAATTCCCCTTTTATTTATTTCAAATTAGATTATTGAAATTTCACGATGTGAAAAATTCTCTGTAACCATTAGTATAAAAATGTTGAAGCATTCTTCAAAGATAAAGCAAGGTTTGTTAGCACAGGTAATTTCTTTGTCCAATGTTGGCTGACGCAAATGTCTTGTTTGATGATCTTTATTACATTTTCTGTACAGTCATACCATGAGTTTTTATTTTTCTATGATAAGATTACAGCATTTGTTTAAAAAAAAACTGTGTTCAAAGAAGCCAAGAGATCAAGAGATGTTTTGAAAATTCAATTTATTTTTGTTCGTCGTATGATGTTTTTATCTCACAGTGAAGTTAGCACAAATGTTAACTACACATTTGCTAGTAACCAGTTACACATGCTTCGAGTTTAAGAGCACCTTTAGGTGTAAAATAAAAAAAGTCATATAGGTAATGAATTTAGGCCATCAAAGATGAGAAAAAGCTAAGTTTAACAGTCTGGTGGCAGCATTGTTGTAAGACTTTTAACCAGGATTAAGGGCAATCGTCTAAACATTTCATCGCTCTACAATACTACCTTTTTGGTAAGTGCGTCATCTATTAAATAGACTTTGCACTGACCTTAGACACGTTTAAATAATGTTTAGGAATATACATCCATCAAAAAACATTATACACTAATTCTGTATTCAACATGGCAAAACAAATGATTACCGAGAAAGTCTGTGCAGACAGCCGAAGTGGAAAATTTATATATGATGTATTTATGTATGCTTTATTTTAAAGCTTTTTTGAACAAGGCAATTCAAAAAGAATTAGGCAAAAATAATTAGTTATAGCCGAAGTCATCCACTTCTACTTAAAACACATCGTGCAATCTCTTCAGATAATTGCTACGAACTTTAGCGAACTTGCTAAGTCGCCTAAGCTGACTGTGGAAAGTATCCGTAGCCTCGCACTCGCTTAAATGATTCGTTTCCAATTTACTCCCACAAACCAGCAGCAAGTACTTTACCCGAACCAAGCACACCATTTTATCCCACCCACCGACACCGTGCTTGGATGGGCGAGGTTTTCCCGACGCTACCAAAAACCTAACCACAAACCCTGGATGGATGGCTGCTGGCCAAACATTAGCTAAAATGCTTGCCCGTCGCAGGAACTGTGCGCTCGTTTTCCCGGCTAGGGTGAACGGATTTAATGCCACACTTATCGGGCAGAGAAGACACCACCGGGTATGTGCGCTACTCCCAAGCCGTATAATTATTGCAATTGCAGTGCCAATTGCAGTACTCTTTACCGTTGCGAGGAAGTGAATTCGATTCCAATTGGACGGTCTTTCAAGCGGTTGCAAACAGTCAACATCATCAACACACACAGAGCTCGTTTTCGTGTAAGATGTTTGCGTTTGCTGTGGGAAAATCCGATGCCAAATGAGAGTGCAAAAGAGGGGAAAATAAAATAGCAAACATGCGGGCACAAATAGAAAGTAGGGAAAAAACGAGGAACAAACGAACGAAATAACTGTTTCAATTACAACCCATCTTTTGCTCTTAAAGGTCGTACGGTTCTGGAAGGGTTCGGTGAGATAAGGATGAGCAGACACCGGGTACTTTCAATCCCATTTACTTCGAACCATTGAATCATCAGTCGGTTCCTGGTGGTGGCGTTTTGGATGCACTTTTAAAGCGCTTTTTTGATTGGTTGTTCTGAGAGGGTTTACTTTCTACTTTGTCAAGTGGGAGAAATCGTTGCTTCTTTCGCCCAAATAAAGGGGGATTCGAACTGATTAATGCAGAATACTTAGTGAGCGTAAGTATACTAAAAGCTAAAGTAGCTTTGAAGTACTTGCAGAGTGCTCTTTTATTAAGTTCTGTTAAACATAAAACAATCCTCTTAGAACAATTGGAATAGTCGATATTAAGAGCAAGAGAAATGCTACAAATATTTGAGGACATTACGAAAACAAGCTGACAGTTGCGCATTTTTAATCGTTAGAGCTTCGCGTAACTGGCAACTTTCGCTGATATAAAAAAGACAGTAATCCACCGGTTCTACGAATGAATTTGCACAATTTGCCGTTTTCTTTTTGCCGTGTGTGAGTTATCTGTCACTAGCTTTCCCTAATTATGCCATAACCGACTTCCGTCCATCCAGTGCGCCTTCCCACTGTTCCGTTTCCAAATGGACTTGCCGATCTTCCATTTCCGATTCCGTTTTTTTGTTCGTTTCTCACCTATTAATTCTCATCCACCAAAAACGCGCACACAGAGAACAGCATTCACTCACGTATTCCTTAGGGGATCTACCATTCATTAGAAGCGCCCATTTTAACACAATTATCTCGGTTTCTTTTAGTCGAACGAGCGTGGCCGGAGCTAAAAAGGCCAGATCCGGCTGGTGTAATCCTTCCTCTTTCTAGGTATCGCTTTTCGGGCGATCTCACACGTTCACAATATACTCGGAAGATAAAGAATTCGATTTGATTAATTCGTTCCGGGAATGAAGACACAGCCCCCGACAAGGCACGAACGGGCGATAACGAAAGAAGATGTTTGATAAAACGGAATAATCACCGTCGTATAACATGACACTCGTGGGGTTTGACTAATGAGCGATGAAGTCAGCATGATTACGCTTTTCCCATTGTAGGTGTTCCGTGCCGATTTCCCGGTGAACAATTGCCAAATGATCGGGAAATAAGCGCGCGAACGGGTGGTGCTCGATGTACGCCAAAGCCGACCATTACTCAACCCGTGTTGGATGTCCGGAACCAAACAACCAAGTATCGGGTAACATTGTAATGCACCAAAAGCAGGTCAATCTGGGCGACAACTCGCGACCAAGCTTGTGTTGCTGACTCTTGCAACACCAAAGCACGAGTTCGTCAAAACAACGCCAGCCAGCTTGACCCACAATCGGTGGAGTGCCGTGTCGGCTGAAATGAGGTATAAATGTGGGCGTTCCGTCAACGGTCACTTCAGTACAGTGTCTGTATCCGGAAAAAACACACACATCCGACGTCATCATGAAGTTTCTCGTTGCAATTGCAGTGTGCGCCCTGGTCGGTGTCTGTGCGGCTGACAGCTACGGCAAACCGGCCTACCCGGCCGCACCCGTAGCCCACACGTACGCTGCCCACGCCCCGCACGTCAAGTGTGGCGCTAACCTGCTGGTCGGCTGCGCACCCAACGTTGCCCACGTGCCCTGCCATCCGGCCCACGGTGGACACCAGGAGTACCATCATGCACCGGCACCGGCCTACCATCACGCCGCCCCAGCCCCAGCCTACCACGCACCGGCCCCAGCTTACCACGCCCCGGCCAAGAAGGAATACCACCACGCCCCGGCCCCGGCCTACCATCATGCTCCGGCCGCCCACGGTGGATACGAGGCGAAGAAGGAGTATGCCGCGCCGGCCTACCATCATGAGGCACCGAAGAAGGAGTACGGACACCATGCTGCCCCTGCCATGCACCACGGAGGCTACGAGGCGAAGAAGGAGCAGGGTTACGGCAAGCCGGCTGCCTACGGCGGTTACGGTAAGCGATCGAGCGACTTCGAGGCTGAGATGGAAGACTGAGGGGTGCGCATGAAGAAAGCGGAGTGAACGGAATAGTGTGATGTTTTTGTTTTCGGTTGCTGTTAAGAGAAAATAAGACACCAATAAATCAAGGCTTTAGTAGACAAACAAATGAAACATGTGTGTGCTTTTTGAGTGTTCAAACTTTTTTTTTCACAGGAATGTATGGAAAGAAAATGAAAGTAAATTGCTTAGGAATAGGAAAGTAAACTTAAATATTTGTTCTTCATTAATGGTGCTTAATTTAATAGAACTTTCAGCTAGCAGTAACTAAAATTTGCAGTGAATCAGGTTTGTTATTAAAATGAGCTTAATCAACATGCTCGAAAGCCTATAACTTGTATATGTCTGCATAAAACAACCTTAGTTTAATAAAATGGATGGTTCTTTTATGTTTAACCAAAAGTCATGAACAAAGCAGTATTTTTTTTAAATATGCCTTTGCTTTTTTATGGATAGATCTAAACGCACTAGAATCTGTCGTGTTTGAAAAACAACAGCAACCCAAAAGTCATATTTTTTTTTAATTATATAAGTCACTCCATCCAAATACAAAATCAAAAACAAGATTCTTTTTAATGTATAAAAGCTTTATTAAGTTGACAGATAATATTTATCATTTAAAAATTGATTCTTGAGGCTCATTTATAGACTTCTTAATCGCTTAATGATGCAAGCCTGCAAGATGTTGAATCGGCGTTTTGTTGAAATTGTACGAAAAGAGCCAAAATGATTTGTATTATGAAAAATGTTTAACCGCATTTGGCACGATTTGCTAGAACAACTCCTATACAGAGTTAACCAATGTCGTGTATAACAGAATCTAGAACAAGGCAACAAATCAAATTATTTGCATTTCAACACTGTTTGAACCGTTTATTTTGGAATTTCTTGCTAGAATGGTTAGGCTGTAAACTATTGGGCAATAGGCCAAGTTATAAAAATGTTACTTTAATTTTTGCACGTCGATAACCTTCAGAAAAGAGAGAAATTGAGTTGAGAGAAGTTACTATTACTATGCTTGACTGTTTTTTTCTAAATCACTAAAACTGTATGTATTATGGTTGTCCGATATGTTAAACAGCACAAAGATCTTTTAATCTAACGCTCTACAGTTGCCAAATTAAATCTTCCGTCCGCGTAGAGCTACGACAAAGTTGCTTGACAGGTTTTTATTGATAAGCTAGTTTCAACCGTATATTAGCAAGGGAAGTACCTATTTTTTGAGAATTGAACATTTAAATTCGTGGAAGTACAAGACTACGTGAATAAGTTTTGAATAAGCTCAGGATACCGTGCGTTCATTCGAATGATGTCTAGACTTAAGTTTAACCATTTTGTATGGAGCGCTCCTCTCCAGCTTATAGGACAGGTTGACTCCAAAGTATGTGGCTGTGGCTTCGGATACCACGACATAGATCATCTTCTGTGGTATTGTGTGGAATACGAGGCTGCTCGATCCGACTTGCTCGACGCAGTTAAGAGTATTGTAAGGATGCCTGAGGTTCCTATTCGGGATTCGCTGGGAGACGAAGACGAGGCCTACCTGAGGGTAATTTTTGTTATTTGCCGAGCGAATGGTCGCTTAGTGTGATCTCCCCTCCTTCCTCCTACTGTTCCCTTACTGTTTGTCTGTCTATTATATGTGTTGTACCTCGCTTGTGTGAATGATGATGTATGAGTGGATGAATGAAAGGAAGTATGATTGAGTACGGTTTGTGAAGGCTATGGTACGGCACAGAAGAAGTTGCACCGACCAAAAGGAGAAAGGACAAGGTGGCCTCACATAGCGCTCCAAGCTCCGAACGCACGAGAGTCATGGACTACGATAAAGACCCTCGCTTGTATCTGGATATCGCACACGGATGTTGAAATACTTGGCAACGGAGCGTCCGGTTACACCCGGGACAAGGTGTCCGATACAGACCCCATTCATGAACTAAACCTCGAATTAGGAGGACGGAACACCTCGCATCGTAACAACCGAGCACACTCGGGATAAGATGCGTTTTCACGGTTCAGAGGAGGAAATGTCTCCCAACTTATGTGAAATATATTTTTGCAATTTAGAATAAGTTCCTTTTGTTTGATATTTAGAATAAACAATACCGCCAGGCCATTCTAGATGACTAAAAACAGTTGCAGCATTGTCTAGAATATGATTTGGATAGCTGCCACCATTATAGCACGATAAAGACATGAGAAGGACGCAATTATTTTTTCATTTATTAGGCATTATGATGGCTTAACGCCGTAGGGTCAAGGATGTTGTTATGTAGATTTTAGATTTCATAATCAGGTTTATAATCAATCTAATAAACAGAACTTGTTGAAAATTTAAACATGATGTTGTTTATTTTAAATTTCATAAAGACTGGCTCCAATATTTTCAACGAAATAAAGAACTGGTGGTGAGATTCAAATGGCACTGGAAATTTAGTAGCATTTAACTTATGTTTTCCGTGATCTTCATGGTTACCGATTTGCACACATAGTTACACTTAAAGAAACTTAAAGGAAGGAAGTTAACTTGATTTAACATGTTATTCGTAGCATGTTTAGCAACATTGGTATACAACTGGGGTATGTAAATTCAGTAATATCAACGTCATGAGTTAATTGTGCTACGTCATGTGTGTAATATTTGAAACACAATAAGGGAAAGATTGCACAACAATGTATAGCATCATAACCAAAAACAAAACAAAAATAAAATCCCCCATCCAGGGCAGTGATAGGCGAAGAAATTATACAATTATCTTTATTACCGTTGGTGGAAAAACAGCCAAACAAAACACAAAACAATAAACAGCACCCAGTTGCTACTCATAACTGGCAATAAAATTCTTAAGTTTAACCATTTTGTATGGAGCGCTCCTCTCCAGCTTATAGGACAGGTTGACTCCAAAGTATGTGGCTGTGGCTTCGGATACCACGACATAGATCATCTTCTGTGGTATTGTGTGGAATACGAGGCTGCTCGATCCGACTTGCTCGACGCAGTTAAGAGTATTGTAAGGATGCCTGAGGTTCCTATTCGGGATTCGCTGGGAGACGAAGACGAGGCCTACCTGAGGGTAATTTTTGTTATTTGCCGAGCGAATGGTCGCTTAGTGTGATCTCCCCTCCTTCCTCCTACTGTTCCCTTACTGTTTGTCTGTCTATTATATGTGTTGTACCTCGCTTGTGTGAATGATGATGTATGAGTGGATGAATGAAAGGAAGTATGATTGAGTACGGTTTGTGAAGGCTATGGTACGGCACAGAAGAAGTTGCACCGACCAAAAGGAGAAAGGACAAGGTGGCCTCACATAGCGCTCCAAGCTCCGAACGCACGAGAGTCATGGACTACGATAAAGACCCTCGCTTGTATCTGGATATCGCACACGGATGTTGAAATACTTGGCAACGGAGCGTCCGGTTACACCCGGGACAAGGTGTCCGATACAGACCCCATTCATGAACTAAACCTCGAATTAGGAGGACGGAACACCTCGCATCGTAACAACCGAGCACACTCGGGATAAGATGCGTTTTCACGGTTCAGAGGAGGAAATGTCTCCCAACTTATGTGAAATATATTTTTGCAATTTAGAATAAGTTCCTTTTGTTTGATATTTAGAATAAACAATACCGCCAGGCCATTCTAGATGACTAAAAACAGTTGCAGCATTGTCTAGAATATGATTTGGATAGCTGCCACCATTATAGCACGATAAAGACATGAGAAGGACGCAATTATTTTTTCATTTATTAGGCATTATGATGGCTTAACGCCGTAGGGTCAAGGATGTTGTTATGTAGATTTTAGATTTTATAATCAGGTTTATAATCAATCTAATAAACAGAACTTGTTGAAAATTTAAACATGATGTTGTTTATTTTAAATTTCATAAAGACTGGCTCCAATATTTTCAACGAAATAAAGAACTGGTGGTGAGATTCAAATGGCACTGGAAATTTAGTAGCATTTAACTTATGTTTTCCGTGATCTTCATGGTTACCGATTTGCACACATAGTTACACTTAAAGAAACTTAAAGGAAGGAAGTTAACTTGATTTAACATGTTATTCGTAGCATGTTTAGCAACATTGGTATACAACTGGGGTATGTAAATTCAGTAATATCAACGTCATGAGTTAATTGTGCTACGTCATGTGTGTAATATTTGAAACACAATAAGGGAAAGATTGCACAACAATGTATAGCATCATAACCAAAAACAAAACAAAAATAAAATCCCCCATCCAGGGCAGTGATAGGCGAAGAAATTATACAATTATCTTTATTACCGTTGGTGGAAAAACAGCCAAACAAAACACAAAACAATAAACAGCACCCAGTTGCTACTCATAACTGGCAATAAAATTCAATTCATTCTACCGCCTGTGTTGACGGTGGCGGCGAATGTTGAACGTGGGTTCGGCCTTATTTGGTGGCGCGTAAGTGGGCGATGAAAAACCATTCCGATTTAAATGCGAAAATATCCGTTTTCCCATGCCGGGGCGGTGAGATTTCTGCCGAAAAAAAAAAAAAAACACTGTACCCAATAATGTACGCGAGTGTTGCTAAACGCGTAATCTCTGGTTATTATCTTACCATTTCACTTCCTGTTTTACACTTTTCCGGGAGTAAACCAAAAAAACAGAACGAACAACATTTGCCCTTTGGAGTTGGCTGCTGTACATGGCCGTACCACTTTTTCGGTTGGTGTTTTTCATCGAACAGCTTAAAGCGAAAGTAATTTCACCAAACACTGTTCGGTGTGTGGATGTGTGTGAGTGTGTAAATGTGGCAGAATTTTATTCGAATTAATGCTCCACGTGTACCGCGGGTGCCTTTTTTTTTGGGAAGGAAGCTCAATTTCAAAGAAGGAGGCAGACAGCAAAAAAGCATCGCTGTTTAAAATCCACTCCCGAGTCCGGACCGTTGTTGCTCGTATTTTAAAGAGTAAATGTTGCCTTACTCGACAATTTCCCTTTTATTGGTCCGGGTGCACACGGTACACGAGAAAGGAGGGAGAAAGCAGGCTAAGCTCCATGATAAGTGGAGCACTGAAAAGCAGAAAAAAACCGATAAACGTGTACGTGTAGTGTTGTGGAAAGTTCCCCCCGGAGGCTTTTCAGTTTAAAGTCATCGCGAGATGGTCTGCGCGCCACCAAGCGTACACCTTTAGGGGTGTACTTTACCTAATTTATGCTTATTACTTCATGAAAGTACCTTTTTTCGGGTAATGATTTCGGGTGTGCATTTGGAAATGGATTACGCGATAAGCAGCATGTGTTTTTGTGCCCGGAAAAAGGTTTTCTCTAAACTAAAAAAAGGGCATAATTAAAGGCTCTACACTTTTTTGAATGTAAATTGCAACCTTTAATTTAAATAAAATCATCGCATGCTTGCTACGACCGATGGGTACTCGGGCTGCCAGAGTGATCTGCATTTAATTTAGCGACCGCTTCATGGCTGTCATCTGCCAAATGGTAGCCTCCGTTGGAGAGGAGTTTTGCGTCACAGTTTTTAGAGCAAAGAATGGCATTTGAATGGTCGCCTGGAACGCCGGCAAAGGACATCAATCGTTTGCAGCAGTAGCAGTGCAAACACACTCACTCGTATGGTCCACTCAGCAAGGCAAACAATGCTTCCCGGCTATGCGCATTACATTATGCACAACGAAGAGCTTGATGTGTAACCCAGATGCGCGGGGGTCATCACTCGCACTCGGTAACAGTGCTTTGTTTGCCGACCAACGAACCAAACCCGACCGGCCATCAGCTGATTTGGCATTCCGTTTCAACCGTCATGGGGAATCGGGGATTCAGGGGTTTGGTTCAGAGAGGAAGCGTTTGTCAACGAACGGACTGACGGATGGACTGGCCGGTGTACAAAAAACAACGCACGGCACGGGACGGGTTGATGGGTTTAAATGTTTGATGCCGATGTCAGCAGCAACAGCAGCAAACAGCAACAGCCTGTGGTTAGTTTGTGCCAACGATGCGTTTCTGCATGCTTTCGAGTTTTTTGCATTGGTTTGTTGTACTCTCTCTCTCTCTGCTACTCGCACTCGCACGAACCAAGCGAAAAGTTGGCCAATGGCCGATGGATTGCATCGCGTTTGCAGAATTGTCGCCTGCAAATGGTTTTGTTTGCTTCCGCTACGGGGTTTCGACTTTGATCGGGCACGGTAACAGACCTTTTTTGTTTGCAGAAAAAAAAAACAGTACTCTTTGGGGAATCTTCCTGCTAATGCTTTTTATTGCGGACGGTCATGAATGCAACAAATTAACGGATGAATGAAGTTTATTGAATTTGGTGCGGTGATTTGGGATTAGAATTGATTCATTTATTTTAACTTTAGTTAGAGTTATAGGAAGTGTCGTTACCTGTACGATGATAAAAAGGAAATTTCAATGATTGAAGAGCTACTCTCCGTTGATAATGGTTATCTGAAATGAAAAAGAGATGAAAAAGGAGTTAATTTTTTTCATATTTATGTATTTGAATATTAACTAAGGACGTATCAAGTGGCTGCTTTCATAGTTCAGATATGGGACATTATTTTACTAAGGTAGTAACGAATAACTGAGAGTCGTATTACCCTATCTTGTCTTATGCCACGCTTGTGGACGAATTAATGAACAGTATAACGATTTTAAACAAAAAGGTTCAAACAATCTTTGCTAATTTGAATGACAAATTCGAAACGTTCAATTCAAAGTGCGTTTGATGCTTAGCTTTCTGTTTTGAAGCACATCGAGATCATCTTTTTTCTCGAAAACGTGACGTTAGGCAGAAACACAGGCTAGACACAGGCAGAGACACAAGAGTTTCTAGTGCACTATGAGCAGAATTCTTATAAGTAGTTCTGTGGAGTTTGATAGTCTATTAAATAACTTATTGTTAAGTAGCTTTTAAGGTCGATTTAAGTTTATGAGTATCATGGTCAACGATATCATAGACGATTTTTTTTATGAACGGCTCTAGGGCGCTTCCTTGCAGTACTCTCGATGTGAGTTAAAAACTGTGAAAAAAGACAATCCTATATTTAATTTAACTGACCTTTTGGATAAAAAATCAAAGCCTGCTTAATCTGTATTTCATTAGTTTTGTAGTAATAAAAAAGTCTTAAAATGTACCACTTGTCACCTGCATATATCTAAACCATAAAATGTTAAATGAATGAAATGTCCAGCGACATAGTAAAGCAGCATGGTTGATCGAACAAGCAAACGAGATACATCTTCAGATTTTTCCGTCTTCCGTACGATTGAGAAGTTTAGGAGTTTAAAGTTTGAACTATAAAACCGTGTAGTTATTCTGTACATTTTGGTAGAATTTATTTAAACATTGAGAGATGATATAATTAGGATTGTTCGCAACCAGTTACTGATTCAACTTTGTTGCATCTATTGCAATGTTTTTAAATATTCGATCTTAAGTAACTAGTAGCGTATACTGCAGTTGAGTTAAAAACCAGTATTGCTAAAGTATAGAGCCATTTGATGGACATAAATGTAAAGTCTTTGGCTTTTTAACATTAAAGGAAAAGACCTAACACTTGTAAATATACTGATTGCACTCTATATACTGTGATATACTGTGCTCGCGCGTTACCGCTCCTTACTCATACTCATACACGCTCCCTACCTGTTACTCGTGCTAGCTGTTACGTCGCTCCTACCACCACTAAGATATCCCTGTATTACCAAAACGTTCGAGGGACTAGAACTAAGCTAACTGATCTGCGTAACGCACTCTCCGATGCTTTATTCGACATTTACATTCTCACTGAGACTTGGTTGGATGAGAGTATTCCTTCCTCTCTCTTTGCGGATGAGAAGCTGTTTGTTTATCGTTGCGATCGATCAGCTGATAACAGTGCAGCATCCCGCGGTGGGGGAGTGCTTATTGCCTGTACTGCTAAGTTTGCGTCATCCAGTGTTCCTGTCCCTGTTACGGGTTTAGAGCTAATTTGGATTAAAATCCATCTCACAGATCAATCTGTTTATGTGGGGGTTGTTTACATCCCTCCAGGTGTTAGCTCGCGTACTGTAGTAACTGATTCGTTATTTGCCTCGATTGCAGCAGTCCAAGCCCTCAGTAAAGAGAGAGACGTATTGATAGTTTGCGGTGACTTCAACCAACCCGCATTATCCTGGGTCTATGTTCATGATAGCTTCTCTCCCACGCACGTATCCCCCGCGTCTGCCCATTTTGTTGACGGTATCAACGAAGCCAATCTCAGGCAATTGTCAGGGGTCCTTAACTCTATTAATAGACAGCTAGATTTAATTTTTATAAATAAGAGCTCTCTTTACACTGCCTCCCCAATTCTTGCTTCGGAAGCTCCAATTTTATCTCTAGATAAATATCACCCTGCACTTGAGTTCAGCCTCACCCTTCAGTCAGTCAGTTACACACCCAGGAGAAACCTTTATTCGAACCGATTCGATTTCCATAAATTGGACTATAACAAATTATCCTCAATTCTTGAGAATTCTAATTGGTCATTCCTTGATAGTCCTGATTCAATCGACCAAGCCGTTGCTGATTTCTGTGATGTTGTCAAAGCTGCCTTTCCTTTGTGTTGTCCTCCCATAAAAACTTACCCTTCACCTCCCTGGTCTGATGTCACTCTCCGTTCGTTACGGAGGGACAGAGCGCGCGCTCTTAGGCGTTTACGTTGTTCCCCGTCTGAGTTCCGCAGACGTGTTTTTAAATATGCTGCCTCTGCTTATTCTATTTATAATCGAGCAAGATACTCTATCTATCTTCAAAGGCTTCAAATCCGCTTTCATTCTAACCCCAAATCCTTCTGGTCTTACGTCAACAAACGTCGTAAGTCCTCTCCTATCCCTTCCGTTATGTCCCTTGGTACGGTCTCTGCAGAGAATGACACCGACATCTGTTCTCTCTTCACTGAACACTTCTCCAGCAATTTCGCTGCTCCGGTTGGCGGGCAAGCGTCTTCACCATTGTCTGTCCATGATATTTCACTCCCTCCAACCCCCAGCGTACTCTCGTTCATCGATGCTGACGCTGTTTCTGGGGCCTTAAATAAGCTCAAACTTTCGTTCTCACCTGGTCCTGATGGCATTCCCTCCTCCATCCTTAAAAAATGTAGCTCTGTATTCGTCCCTCTCCTTGTGAAGTTATTCCGTTTCTCCTTCTCCTCTCACACCTTTCCTAGTCTTTGGAAACAAGCTTGGCTTATTCCTATTTTCAAGAAAGGCAATACTTCTATAATTTCCAACTACCGCGGAATCGTCATACTCTGTGCGATGTCCAAAGTTTTTGAATCCGTCCTCCATACGTTCCTCCTCCACTCCTCTCGTAGTATCGTTATTCCTCAACAACATGGTTTTCTCCCTAAGCGTTCCACTACGTCCAATTTAATGTGTTATATATCCTTCATTTCCTCTCAACTCGAATCAGTTCCACAAGTCGACTCTATCTACACTGACTTTAGCTCGGCTTTTGATCGTGTTGCCCACTCCCTACTCCTTGATAAATTGTTGCAACTTGGAATCAATATTCACATTGTTTCGTTGTTGCGTTCCTTTTTATCTGGACGTTCCTACTCCGTCAAAGTGAAATCGATCCTCTCCACCCCTTTTTCGTCCGGGTCCGGTGTACCGCAAGGTAGCGTCCTTAGTCCTCTGCTGTTTGTTTTGTTTATTAATGACGTCTGTTCTGTGTTACCTCCAAATTGTTTCCTTTGCTACGCCGACGACCTAAAAATTTTCTATCCCATCTCCTCTTTAGCCGATTGCTCTATCCTTCAGGATATTCTTAATCGGTTTTCTTCATGGTGTAACCTCAACTCCCTTACCCTTTGTTCTGTTACATGTATTTCCATTTCGTTTAGATGCACCCGCTCCCCTGTTATGTTCTCTTATGTTCTCGATGGTGTCCATGTTAATCGTGTCTCCATCATCAAGGATCTAGGTGTTTGGTTTGACTCGAGCCTGACATTTGTGCACCATATCGATGCTGTTTTAGCTAGTTGTTGGAGAACACTTGGGCTTTTAAAGCGTGTAGCACATGACTTCTCGGACCCTCTATGTCTGAAGGCCTTGTTTTGCTCGCTGGTCAGGTCATTGCTGGAGTATTGCTCAGTGGTTTGGACCCCTTCTGCTAAGGTCCACATTGATCGAATCGAGAGAGTGCAGAGGTCTTTCACCAGGTTTGCCACCCGCAAGCTGTTGGGTGACTCGGCCTCTGTCCTCCCCTCTTACGAGTCCAGATGTCGATTGCTTGGTCTACACACTCTGCAAGACCGCCGTTTCCTAGCTCAATCCTCTTTCATTGCTTCCCTTCTTCTAGACCGCCTAGATGCGCCAACACTCCTATCCTCCATCCATTTCTATGTTCCCTCTCGCTCCTTACGCCCTCGCCCTCCTTTGATTGTCCCTTTAAGGCGCTCGGCAGTTGGTCGCAAAGATCCTCTGATTCGTGCTATGGGTAGCTTCAACCGCTCGTCTCAAGATTTCGATTTCAACTCGTCCTTATCTTCCTTCCGTGCTCGTCTTTCTGTCTAGTTAAGTTAGGTTAGGTTAGTAGTTAGGATAACTTAATAGTATTTAAGCAACATTTGTGTAGCCACGAGGCAGACAAATTATGAACTAATAAATAAATAAATAAATAAATAAATATGAATGCCACATGAGGACAAGAGATTAATTTGAATAAAAATAGCCATAACAAATTTCATTAGAAGTTTGTCCTGTTTTCCAGTTTCAAATCAGATTTCCAGCAAAAAGATAAGAGTAGACACAATGATTAATTAACAACCAAATACTCTCTAAAGTCGAAGCTGATGCAACACCCCTTCAGTAAACCCATGTTTGCCCAATTTCTTTCTTTCACCATTTCCCTTAACCATAAACGAACGCCATTGCTTGTTTAGTTTTACATTAGACTTGTTTAATAAATCATAATACTCCATCAGTTCCGTACAACAGTACGCCTTAATCCACTGGTATTTTACGCTCGCCTAATACTTGGCCGGTGCCGGCGCATGATGGACTGGAGCCGGTGCATGGTAAGCCGCGGCTGGGGCGTGGTAAGCGGGTGCTGGCGCGTGGTAAGCGGGGGCCGGAGCGTGATGATGGGCCGGTTCATGATGGTACTCGTGGTGTCCACCGTGGGCCGGAACGCACGGCACGTGGGCAACGTTCGGGTGGCAGCTGAACAGCAAGTTCGATCCGCACGGCACATGATGTCCTCCGTGGCCACCTCCGTAGTGTGCGGCCGGTTTGCCATAACCCTTGGCGTGGTAGTCAGCCTGGGACGATCCGATGGCCAGCAGCAGGACGGTAGCGACAGCAACGATGCACTTCATGATGCTAACTGTGTGACGTTGGACTTTGAACGTGGTCGGAAATGAAACGGAGTCGGTGAGCTGTTGGTGGCGTTACTCGCAGTGGACTAATACTTTGACCGTCTGGCAAACGACAATTTATATCGAGTCAATTGAACGGCAAAACGTTTCTTCCATCAGCATTATTTTGGGACAATTGTTAGGGGAATTTTGTTTTTTTTTTTGAGTGGTGGTCAATCGATTGGCAGAGGACACAAAACCACGCATCACGCACATTTGTTGAAACTTATCAATGAAAAAAGGATCGAAAAAGTATGCGCTTAATTTTTGTTTATGCTTTCAGTTTGTTTTTAACGCATAAAGTTAAGAAAAACTTGTACCTCGTTTTGTTTTGCGCACCAATGCGATTCATTCAAATTGACCTCAGGTGTCGGACTTTGGATTCAACTTATACCGTTTAAAAGAAACTTATAGTTAATCAAAAACGCATATATTGATCATAGAAATGTTAACAATTTTTGTTACGAAAATTATTTTATGGTATTTATCGACTTTTGACTCGATTTCAATTTGAAACTATTATTGTAAAATAGCACCAAACAAAGCTTCAATAAATTGTCAGCCAAACCCAAATAACTCCGGAATAATGTATGTCCTAATCTTCGTTAAATCGTGTAAAATTGATTTTTAACTTGTTTTTAACTCGTAAAATGATGATGCTGGTAAAACATCGTCCGTCACACTTTTAAAACTCTGTTTGTACACATTTTTGTATAACATTAACAGTCATATACAGTCAATCACTCTTACTTAAGTCGATCAGTACTGTATTGAAAATGATTGAGTTTTTGTGGAATAAAATACAAACCAAAAACCATATTTCGTCAGATATATCGTAATTATGCTAGTATAAAGCCAACTTTGTGCTGCATTACCCCTAAATTCCTCAATAAAATCTGATACTTTAATTGTACTGGCATAGTCTTAGCTCTTTAGTTTTATTTTACTTAATCCATTAAACAATGAAATTATTTTTCAAGCCCATATTAATAGATAACCTATTTGATGAGACCGCTCTTTTTGGTCAGGATAAATTTTAAAATGATATAAAATTACATAATCTATCTTTACACAAAAAAGTATACACTCAAACGAACATTTTGAAGAAAAATTATTTGAAAAGAAATGAATTTTTGTTCTTTTTCCGTTGAAAGAAAATAATACTATTGTAAGCATTTATTTTTATAATTGTAAGCATACTTAAAATAATTAAATTTATATCAAATATTCAACTTTGAACTCCTCACGATACTGAGTAATAATTTCTTCATTGTTCGAAAAAATAACAATTTCAAAATTTTTGTGGTCAAGTAAACACAATCATTTATCTGACCTAAGAATGCATTTTCATTGTTCAATCATGTCGTGTATGCTAAAACGAACGACGTTTGCCTAACCAAATGAATGATTTAAAGCAGTGGTGTCAAACTTATTTTGACTCGCGAGTCTCATGGAGTTGTTTGGTCATTTGGTAAGAAAAATTTACAATTAATGTGTATAAAAACATTTGCAATCGATAAATAGTAAATAAAATATTATTTTTAATTAAATTATGTTTGAAAACACGCGATGTTTCCGTTAATCATTTGCGTACTTTTTCCAAAGGACCTACCATTTGACATATCTCATAAAAAACATGCATTGAAGCTTATGATACGTGGATAAATATTACAAATGGACGAATTATATTACAGAATATCCTGCACCGCTCTTTTTATAATAACTTTATGTAATATGATGTGCGGTCAAGAAGAAAAATAATTTGATTCTATCAATTTTGTTTTTTTTCTTGGTAACGGTGATAAATATTAAGCTTTTCAAACGTTTCTAACTAGAACCAACTAGAAATAGCTTAAAATTTACAGCTGGAATCATACATTATTGCCATAATGCCATTGTGAGTCTCAATTCAATTTTTTAATTATTCAAACGTTTCTTACTTTAATTAACTTAAACAGTGTACAGAACTATCATATTTTAAGATTAACTTTAAATGATTTTGGGCAATTAAACAATTTTATAAATTTCACCTAGCAAAATACAATACAACTAACAATCATTCGTAACATAGAATTTAAAATAATTTATCCTGGTCGTTACAATAACCTCCAATTAACATCAAATTGTGTTGAAGTATGCTTCAATGAAAAATATGCCATTAAGCATTGAACAGTATGAGTTTTCGTTCAATCGTTTGGTAGCATTTGCAGCATTTTTTTTTTCAATAAATTCAACTTTGGCCACCTTGCAAAATGGTTCGAAAACCTATCGATTGCTTTAACACAACACAAGCAATAAAAACGCTAACGCCTGATTGCCTTCCAACTTTGTCGCCCATTTTTTATGCATCTATTAAGTGCTCCCTAGCGACGAACCATGAAAAATAAGGAAATGAACCACATTAACGCCAGTACAGCGACTGAAAGTCCCAAAACAAAACAAAAAACACTCCTACCCAATTTGCTAACAAGAACCGCTCAACACACCGGTTTCCTGCTTACGGAACCGCTTTTCCATACAGCGGAGAAAAACAAAGTTGGACGCCCGTAGCAAAAAACCAAACATCGCGAGTTGCTGAAAGTTTGCTGACGATGGAAAACCGATTTTTGTGTTTTTTGTGTAAATTTTGGCGCTCTCGGGCGATTATAAATAGTGACCACTGGCCGTTGGTACAGTATCAGTCAACGTTTTGTTCTCACTATCGAACAGTGTTCATCAGCCAGTGTCACCTCAAGACCACCACCAACACCACCACCAAAACCAGCACCATGAACTCCATCGTAGCAGCAGTCATCCTTTCCGTCGTCGTCGTTGGTGCCATGGCCGACTACCCAGCACCGGCCAAGTACGAGGCACCCGCCAAGGGAGGATACCACGCACCCGCCCACGGATACGGCCATGCCCCCGCCCCACACCACGGAGGATACGCTCACCACTCGGCCCCGGTTGTCCACGCTTACGCCGCCAAGGCACCGCATGTCAAGTGCGGCGCTAACCTGCTGGTCGGCTGCGCTCCCAACGTTGCCCACGTCCCATGCGTCCCAGCCCACCACGGAGGACACGGTGGATACGCCGCACCCGCTCACCACGCCGCCCCGGCCCACCATGCCTACGCTGCCCCGGCCCACCACGGATACGCACCCGCCCACGGATACCGTTCCTTCTCCGAGGCTGACCAGGCATTCGATCTGGAGGACTAAGCGGAACACCGATCACGGACGCAGCCACGGCTGAATGCAACGAATACGGATCAATTTGGAACATGGAAACGGATCCCGGCCTCGAAGGACCAACGCAAACCGGCCGCTGACCATCGCGTGGGCGGCTACTAACCTAGTATCTTGTGCACTGTTTGATTTGCAATTTGATTTGAGGAAAATAGAATTCATTACAATTAACAAAACCAACTTATGCGATGTTTGCTCATTGGGGTGCTGTTTTCAGGTGGGAAACAATAGAAAGAAAATGGTTCGAAATGGTAAGATGAGAATTGAATTTGAACAGCTTTAGCCGATCAACTAGCAAATCAACTTGGAAATTTTTTCGTCACTATTTGCTTCAGCGAATGGTTCTAGTTTAAACAGAATGGAAATTAATTTCATTTCAGAACAAGCAACACACTTTGAAGTAATGATTTGAAAGCAAAAATCAATGATCATACTTGATCAGTTTTTTTGTGATAATTTCGTTTCCCATCAGAAAGGAAAACTACTAACATGAGAACTCTTTTATCGAACAACTTTTGAAAAAAAAGGGCCACCACTGAGTACCATCCAACTGTAACACACTGAAGGACACCCTCACAGTAAGGTTGGTACAAATTTAATTAAAATTAAATGTTTACTTTTGATCACGATCTTCGACGGGTGCACCGTTTTCGGTATGCAGAGTGTGGAAAATCACGGTTAAACATACACACCTGTCCTCCACGATCAACGGAAAAAGGTTCGACCGGGTATCGGGAAACAGTGTATTGGTATGGATAGGTTTAATGGAAAGAAAAAACTTTCCCACAAACCGTTTCACCGTTGAGCCCAGCGTGAACCCAGCGTGAGCCCAGCGGCAGTGGTATGGGGTCGTTGAAATGTGTCATGTGTTTGAAAGTTTTTTGGTTCATTTTTTATTTTCCTTCGTGTTCCAGTTTGGTTTTTGAGGGAGTGGAAAAAGACTCTTTTTCTCCACCAGAGAGCTCCAAACTGCTGTTGTTGCATAATGAAAACTGACCGGTGCACGTCGCTAGAATCGTGGTTTGAATGAATTGGAGCTCATGTTGATGTGAACTTTGCTTGAAAAAACTGTCAAAAATCTGTTGGATGGGTACCATTTTCGTCGATTGACAATTCAATTGGCTGGATCAAGAGGCCAATGGATGGGTAGAATATTAGAGAAAGCAGGCGAATTGTTCCCAAAGTTTGGAGCCCAAATAAGCGTTGATTAGGCACATCAGCAATTCATTTAGAACTAACTTGTTTGTCGATAACTGTCCATACATTACCTACATCTTGATCTTTGCAATCTTTTTGTACGATAAAAGTAGGAATGATTAAGTAATGCGGATCACGCATTACAGGGTTTTCGAGGGTATTATCGAAGCATTCGAGCATACTATTGATTCATTTAGTAAGATTGTGTCGATGTGTTCGGCGTTGCTACTGACAGTAGGGGAGAAATGGGCTAAGCGCGATGTCAATAGTAACGCCGAACACATCAACACAATCTTCCAAATACCTCGATAGCTCACTGAATGAATCAATAGTATTCTCGAATGCTTCGATAACGCGCAGAATGCATCGATAATATCCTCAAAACCCTGTATCTGGCTTATCAATATCTTCGTTTAAATTAAATTTTATTATACGCCACGAAGGTTCTATAATAATAGTTAGGTATATGTTTTGTCAGGCATATAAATCAGAGCACGTTGTCACTAAGGGCAACCAGGTGATCGCTTAAGCTGACTCTACAGACCCGGTCTCCATCAAGATGCTCTACTGCTCTACTGGAGTATACTTCCATAGTATGGTGACCATCTGCTGCTTACCTCCTGGCCCGCTTGGAATCTGTCCAACGTAAATTCACCCCGTTTGCTATGCGCTTCTAGAGGGTCCAAGTGGATTACGACGTTCGCTGTGCACTACTAGGCATCGAGCGTAACTGCAACGCACTGAGGCTATTTGTTGAGGGGCTTTCGAACAGCAAGATCGACTCCCCAACGCTACTCCCTGGACTCCACATATGTATGTCTCACCGAGGTTGCTCCGGTCGAGATCGCTGCTCGACGTAGAGGATCACCGAACCCGGTTCGGCGCCTCTGTAAGTGCCGTAAATTCAATGTTGTTAGTAATTGTCACCAACCTGACATGTCGCGCGTCGCGCTTTTAAATTGTATTCAAAACGTCAGTCCTATTACTCGTTGAGCGTTTTATATGTGCTGGCTTCGCTGGGGCCCCCCAACGTGGCCCGTTGAATTTAATGACAATCTATATACAAATTACAAACATTGGTTATGCATGTTAGTTTAGTGTTTCAACTTATTTTTCATCGTTAATTACTACTTTTTTCAATGTGTTTGGTTATTTCAATTCACAAAAATGTGTTTTGTAAGTTCTTGTTCACAATTGGCACTACATAATAATAGTATTACACAAAAATGCAAATATTTTTTTACTGAAGAAAGAAACCTCGTCTGAGCAGTGCAAAAGCTAACAACCTGAGCACTAAACAATTGCTTCAAATGTTATTTTTGCGTACTCTCGCTAGTCTCGCTGAACTAAAAATATCTGTTTAATGTAGTCATAAGCTCACCCGACCTTTACATTTACTCAATCACAAACACAAACTCTCTTCTGTTTATGATGATCTTCAGTTATTTCCATCACTTAAAGGACACTCTGCTACTTCCGTGCACATTACGAAGCCCCATCCGAGCGAAATAGTGTAGAAGCGAAAACAAATCTACTTTCAATTTAGTACCTCGTTTATCAAAACCATTGTCCAATCGACAAGACAGCTCACGAAGGCGAGCTAAAAACAATGCCGAGCTGTGTTACAACAACGGAAAATAAATTCACAGCAGACACCACAGCAAGACGGCTGCCATCCAGTGGACGGAAATAATTCATTTTAAAAAACAAATTTATTTAAGCGTTTCCTTTTGCTGCTCTATCCGCGTGCGCTTGGTGACATCGGGCATCGGATTCACGAATGGAGAAACAAATAGACACGATAGTTTGCCGTTTGGAAAAAAAAGAAAATCGAGACTCCATTCCTCAATCAGGACGGCAACCGATCCACAACACAGACACACACAAAAATGGTGGTATGTTTATTTTATGCTGAGAGCTTTCTTCGTTTTGCTCTTTCGTGCTCACCCGTGTTTCATTCGTGATGTATTTATTTTCTTCGTGTCTATTGGGCGGCTTCTATTCCATTTTCAGACCGTCCATTTTGCTTCTTTTTTGTTAGCTTCAATGTTTCAACGCGCTTAGTCGCTTCTAGTGCATCTTTCACTGCAAGCGAAGGGTTTGCTTTTCTCAAGCATTGCAGTTTAAACAGTCTGCTTTGGAATTTTCACTGGGACGTTTATGTGTTTTCCCTCCTTTCCGGTCTGCTGTGTCGCGGGCGAGCAGCTGTGTTGTCTTAGCGAGATTTCCTTTAAGGACGGCAAAGATTTGCCTCGCGAAGATAAACAAAAAAAAAGTATGGGGGAAAAACAGCTGCATTGAATGTTGTTGTACTTTTACTCTTATTGTACATTCTTCTTTTCAATCATTCCGATTCCTTTTAAACGATTTCATTTTGCACAGCGCAACTACGAGGCGTAGCATTTGCTTAGAGAAGTTGTTAACTCCAGACAGCAATCCTTGTCTTAGATGGCTTAAGTACTTACCGACTGCAGTTCGTTGTAAGGACCCTATTACTAAGGACTTCTGAGTGCTTTCATTGCATTTTCGATGGCTCAGGTGCGCCAGCCAATTTCCTGTGGAGAAAGGACAACAAGAAGTAACACATTAAAAATACACTCACATCGGATGAGCTTGAATGCAGGTGTTATTATTAGAAAATCTTAGGAAGGTTATGGAGAACCCATTACCTGGGACATTGTACCGTTTGCATTGTACCGACAGAAATTTATATATATTTCATTAATTAGCATGCCAGGTTTGTTTGCGGCATGAATAACGAAACGAAGCGCAAAACCCGGTACATTGATTGCCTGCACACGTACCTGCACGCTCGCTCAGAATAAACACCGATGGAAAACGGTTTTCCTGGTACGCTGCAGGGCTGGATGGATGCTAAGAAATACAGATCGAGCGAAGGCAGAAAATACAGCCATGATAAAAGGTGCATAAAAAATATTCCAATTATCATACCGAGTAGAAGAAAGAAGCTCTAACTCTCTTTCTTTTTCCCTCTCTGCTGGACTGGTTTTAAAGGTGAAAAAACTTTTCTTCGAGGAAAAAGGTGCACCTTCCAGCTATGGTTTGTTTGGTTCCGTGGGCTTACCTGGTGGGTTTGCCGGCCGGCCGTTGCTTGCTTTGCATCGCAAGAAAGATGGCAGCATGAATGATTTAGTCATGTTTCATTTTTCATCCCACTGAGCATCCCCGCATTCGCGGAAGGAACGTTTTTTCCAACCCAGGCAGAAGGATCGTTTAATTTTTCCTTCCTTTTGCGTCAAATGAAATGCCCTCTTCTTGCACCACACACACACACTCAAGTAATGATATGAAAATTATGATAAACTCTCTCCCACCTAACCTCCTGCACCCAGCTACTTGCGCTTGGTGGGGGGGTTGATGTTATAAGCAGCCGATCATTAAATTCACATTTTCCGGCACCGTTTATTCGTGTTTTTCTTCGTCTGCCGAAGTGCGGATACTGCTGCTGCTGCGTGCGGTTCTAAACCAATGGCGAAACTTAACCTCAATTATGCTACCGAGCTGTTGAAATATTAACGAAGAATACTAACGAGCCAGCTAAGGCGTGCGTGGCGGGGGCGTTCGTGCCGAAGGTGATTGCGGTGGTTCTCCCCCAAAGGTTATAATGTGTTTAATTTTAGCATGGGTACTTGTTTTAAGATTTTCAATTAAACGCCTCTGTTTAGGTTGGGATGGTGACAGGATTATTATATTATTTGGTTTTTATGAGCTGAAACGTTAACACTCTTTACGCTGCTCTTGAGGTTTTGATTTTTGGTGATTATTTTTTGTCTACAAAAAAAAAGTTAAGTTATTAAGGAGGATTTTGTAAAGTTATTTATTTGCATTTCGAAGATTTTCTAAACTTTTATAGCTCAAACGGATTGGAAAGAGCATATGGTATATTTTTGGACAACATTTCTAAGCTCTTCATCGCTTACTATCCCACTGCTTAGGAGAATCAATACATAGGACAAGTCTTTCATATGTCTAAGGAATATTATAGCACACATCATCAAAAACGGTCGCCAACTTTGAGATTATTAACACCAACAAATCAGTCTTTCAATAAATGTTTTGCTAGAGTGCTTAATATTGCTTAGATTTTCTTATTTTTGAAACTGTGATTTACTCAGAACAGACTCTAAAGTATCTTGGAGTAAACATTAAAGATCGACGAGCCAACAGATGGAGAGCAGTTGCTGAAGTGATGGCAGCTCTTTTCCAAAAAGGCGTAGCCATGTTCGCGCACCTGATTGACACCAACGTCCATTGCCAGCTGATGAAAGCGTTCTTCAGAAAGCTGGTTCAACGAGTTTGCAACGCTTATCCTACGACATCGCACGAGTCGTCCCGCCGATCCCGCTGCATCTCCTTATTACAAAAAAATCTCTTTATTTCCCTTGAGTGTCCTGTTGGGTAACGCGTCATATTGGAGAAGTGGAGTTGTACACCACTCAACTGTTAACGCGAAACAGGTTCTCTTAAAACCATCTTGAGAAGCTAAAGTTAGTACAAGATGCTTACTGCCCTAAATCAATCTCCTAAAGCGATCAAGAATATTCAGCGATCAAATTAACTTTTCACTTGACTTGAGCTCCAGTGTATATTGACATATGAACGCCTTAATTGAAAACGCTATCAACAACATAGGAGTGAATTTTAATTCCAACGGAATGTTTGTATAATCACTGAATATGTATTAGTTCATTCGTCTCTTTCTCTTTTTTTGACACTGTAACCTGGAGTAGTGTCGACCTTCATTTTACTGATTCTACTGATGTCTATCAGTAGAACATTTATTAAGTAATGTCTTTCTTCCCTTAAGTTTCTCTACGCGTATCCGCTAGTCTAAAAGCGATCTTTTAGCTTGTGAAACTTTGTAGATTGTCATAAAACGAATGTGGAGTTAGCAATAACAAATATTTTTCTTCCATCTGAAAAGCCGAGACAACTTCACAAATTTTAAAGTAAACTTATGGTATCGACAAATGTTTGAACTACTATCAACTACATCTCTCATCTCGTCGCATGCCATTAAGCTCTTCAACATCTCTTTATTTTAAGTTTAATTTATCCGCACTCCAAAAATCTTCATCGTGTTTCGCATCCGCAAAAGATACAAAGTTTCTCAAGCTCTAGTTACGCTACAGCTGCACGTGCCCACATACCAAAGCTCGTTGTTCAGCACACGTCGCAACCAATTCACCGTAAGAAGCTTTCCATATGGTTATCAAAAACCAATTGCCATTGGGAACGACACCCCACATTCATCCCTTTTTGCCTTTTTGGTGCGTTTGCTAAGCAACCACAATCAATTCGCATCACACACTGCAGCAAAACAGCATAAAGCCGTGTTTGATCAGCTTATACCACACGCACACACCAAACCACAGAGCAATCTGTCGCGATGATGAATTATTCACCCCCAGGTGATATGATCAAACCTTCTCGGTAGTCCTGGTGATAGCGCAGATGTGTTGCATTAGCACCGTGTTTTTGTAACATACTGTTTTCTGTTCTGTTTCTCGCTCAAAATCACGTCCCAAGTGCAGCTTAGTCCTGATGTTGCTCTGTGCGTCTGTGGCTCAGCCCAGATTCATCACCTCGATGCCGATGAAAGCCTGCGGCAGTTGTAGCGAAGGAACCGGATGCAGAAAACGGTACTGGTTCCTTTTTTCCCCCCATCAAGAAACGCAAGTCAAACATCCTCCGGGTTTTCGGTTGATGATCCTCGCCGAAATCATGTTTATTCAGCATCGGGTTCTGCACGATGGGCCCCACGGATGCCTGTTTATGATGGCGGTTTATGATGATGCTGCTGCTGCTGCTGCTGCTGGCAGCAGATTACCACCGTTCGGGCATTTTGGTACACTCTCACTGGCAAAACCCTCGCGCGGGTACTGCTGCCAAAATAAGGACAGGAAAATCACAGAATCGAATCCCTTAACAAACGAAAGAGTGAGAGTGAGGAGACCTTACCATTGATACAGTGCTTAGGAGAATCGGGCAAGGAAAACGAGAAAACGAGTCGAAAAAGGAAACCAAATTAGCTTCCGATCCGGTAACTTTCCATTCTATCCCCAATACATCATGTGTCTGAAGCGAAAAAAAACTGGGAACTCCAACCTTCCAAATGAGCCGATATTTATGCATGCGCACATCACACAAACACACCAGCACACACACACACACACACCATTGTGCAGGGATCCATATTTTTATGAATTGTATTTACATATTTCACAGCTTTCCCCAAGAAAAAAGGGCCGAGATAGAATAAAGAGATGCTTTTCCTTTTCTTTTTGTACCCGTGGACGAAACATCCCCAAATTTGATACATCTCTCCAAAAATGGGTCGGATTTTGGTAGCGGGAAAAGAAGAAAAACCCATAAAGTTTATGAGTTCGCACAAACGAAGCCACCCAACGAAGTGTGGTTTATGTGTCGGTGGTTCCTCGTTCATGGCCTTTTCACTTTCCCTCGATTCCCTCGCACTGCCCTTGTTGTGTGTGTGTGTAAGTTTAACCCAATTTTCGAATTCCTTTGTCCTTCCGTTCGACCCAGGGAAACCTTTATGTTTATTCCAGAGAAGAAAAAAACCACTCCATGCGGAAACTATACTGGCCCTAGACGTCCGCACTATTGTGTGCGATCCGTTTTATCACCTAATAAGGTGAAGTGCTGCAGAAACATTTGAAGCATTCCTTGGTTTTCTGGTGCAGCATCATGCAGAATGGACGGAAATGATCGTCTCACTGTTCGTCTTCGGACTAATCAAAACATGGAAAACTAGTTTGCATATTGCTCTGGCCTGCTTTAACCTTTAACACGGAAGCTTTCGTTCGCTTTCCTTTTCCGATAAACCGGCAGCACCATTGAAGGGACATAAAAAAGTGGCAAATTTTCATCCATAAAAATCGCATGTCTGCATAATAAAAAAAAGACAACAACGGAGAAACAAAATCAGCGGCAAGGAAAAGGACAATTTTACTGCTTTTCCACAAGCGCTATTAAATTGCTCTTTACCGATCGCTTACAACGCTCGTTTTGCTGTCAGATTCAATTTTCAACAGGCTCTCTACGAAACGAGCACAATGAGTGGAGGCTTGAGTGGAACAGAGAGCGGGAAATGGGGTGCACGATAGTTCATCGTCCTGTGGCGCCCGCGTTTTCCGCGCTCCTTTCGCAATCATAGCGATAGGGGAGAGATAGAGAGAAAAAGAGAGAGAGTGAAAGTGATGAAAAAGGCATAAACCAAATCAAGCGATACACAACATGCAGCAGAACGGCGATGAAGGACACCGACACTGACATGAAAATGGCCGTGAAGACGCTGGTCCCTGTTTGTCGCTTTCCCGGAAAAGGGTGGGAGAGAAAGGGCAACAGCGGGGAAGGATGAATGTGTCATAAAACTAACACCAATAAAAATTCAATCAAATTTCGATGGGTTTTCGATCGTCTCGAATGATTTCATCTCGAGCAGCTCGAGTTGATCGATGCCGTGCGTCGGCTTCGTGGTGGTAAAAGCGAGAGGACCGGCACACACACACACGCTCGCGTTTTACGTCAGCCACAGTGAATGGATTGAACGTTTATGCATGCTGTTATGTCGCTCGAGTTGACTAGATTGTGAGAAGCATTTGGTTGATGGTTGGGCGTTGCTGTTTTTTTTTTGTTTTATATCCGGTTCATAAAAAAAGCGCACAAAAGGGAAAGGAACTGTGACAAATGGGATTGAAAAATTTAGAATATTATTTTAAAATTAAAAACGAGTTTCTGAGATTTAAACGAAACTTACAACATTTATTATTTATCGCGTTTTTATAATCAATAAGGTTTCATGATTGTAACAAATCCTTCAATGTAATTTTTAGCAAGTACAAAGCCAACTGTCATTTTAAGAGATTATTTACAACAACTTTCAACGAAGACAAAAGGAACCTCGTTGAAATCCTTAGATTCAAACAATGTTCAAATTGAACACACGCTTTTGGAGTCTCTGATGGTCTGTTACTTTGAAAACATGATTTCCAGGTTAACGCGTTTAAAGTTTCATGTCCTCAGACATGGAGCGCTATAACACTGCTTCAATTTTATGCCTTGAAAGTAAACAAAAAACTAATAAAGTAAACTCTTGAAAACAATTTTTGAAGTCCCACATTAAAAACGTTGTTAAAACTTGCATAGAGATCTCCTTTATGATATCCTTTATTTCTGTTTTTAGTTTACCTAATAGTGATTCTTTTCCATAATACAAATGTTTGTTGAATTCTTGTTATCCAAAAGTGCAACAGTATAAATCATTTATGGTGTGGAAAATCAGTTGCAATAATCATGATCAAGTTTTATCAAACGTTTGTTCTAAAGATGAAAATATCAACTCTTTTCAAAGAATTAATTCATACTCACTTTTTCACCTTAGCAATTCGAATCGTTTAACAACTCTTTTGCAATTCAAAAGATTTAACAACTCTATCAGAGTTATTAGTCGTCATGGCGATTCGAATCGTTTAATTTTTTTTTGCGATTCGAAACGTTTAACAATTCTTTTGAGAGTTAAAATCGCAAAAGAGTTGTTAAAACTCTTCGTGAAGAGTTTATTCAACGCCCTGTTTAGGATGATTTAAATCAATCAATCACTAGTACTCAGTTCGCAGAACTCTAGTTTGTTCGATTGATCAAATTCTATTCATATACTTAGATGGATATTATATCGACCGTTTGCAACCGAAATTTAACCAATTCTATCCACTCATTAACTCAAAATGAAGAACGCTTGATTAAGCACAAACAAGTTATATACATACAATATTTATGATTTCATGATCATTAGATAAATGGACAAGAGCAAAGCATGAAGAGTTGGTAGCTAAACAGAATCAATGGTTTTAACCACTAATAGGAGACTATTTTCCAATAGAATACCTCGAATAATGACAGACACTTCGAAAACTGGTCGACTGATTCAAATCGTTAAGACTATTAATCTTTTTCAATTAAATTTGTCCATTATCTAATGCCCAGCCGTGTTATCGTCCTTAGAGCCGTCCGTAGACATTTACTTTCAATTAATTAGAAGTCAATTTCGTTCGATATTTATCTCTCATCGGTGCCCACCATCACACAAACCTCGTTGCCTTCGTTGCAGCAAGTTCCAATCGCCGAAATGTGAAACTTTCCACATCCACATTTCCAGCTGGATGAATTATCGGGTTCCATCAATTTGTGCGGGCGAAACCTCATTCCACTTCGATAACTGCCACCAACCATCGGCCACCGATCGAAGCGAAACTTCTTAATCTTGCGTACCGAATGCAATGTGCTGACAGAGCGCACACCGGGTTGCGTTGTTTCGGGAAATAATTTCAACCGTACCCGGTGGAAATGGTTTATAAAATCGCTTCATCGGGAAGTTGTACGCCATCGGTACGGCTGAGCGAATGTTAAAACGAGCTCAAGACGTGTGCGAAGCAAAGAAGAACCTTCCGAAAAAAGAAAGGCCGTTCAACAAGATACAGAAAACACATCAGGATAAATTAGGCTCATCTCGATCTCGAGCGTACGCCCGGCTGAAGTGGGCACGTCGGCAAAATTGCCGCTTTGCCCAGGGTTTCTTGGTGCGGCAAAATCGAAATCGGGCCTCGAACTTTTGCTAAGCCTTCGAAAACATGTTGGCAGAAATTAATTTCAACCCACTTCACATTTTACTGCCGCCAATATGTTGCGGATTATGGACCCTCCTTCCCCCGTGTTCCTTCTACCTCCTCAGACGCTTCCACTCCCTACGAAGTACGAGGGGTCCTTCCAATCACCATCATCAAACCACTTTTCCCCGGGACATTCGGAAATTCGAAGGAAATTTGATGCGTATCGGAGCGGGGTTCGGCGATAATGCGTGAAGGGAGGAGAGAGCGATAAGGATGAAGGGGGGAGTAGGCAGCAGAAAACTTTCCCGGCCACATTGCTAACCGAGAGCGCAGAAACGGAACGAGTTTGACGAGTTGCCGCTTGATGGGAGCCAAAACTTATAACCGGGGAAGAAACCCGATTGGCCCGATGTTGTGGCTTGCGACCGGCTCAAGTGGGTGTACTGACAAATGAGAACCATTCCGAAGTCGGGCGGGCTTTTTGCCTCCAACTTTGGGCCGGGTGGGCGGACACCAAACAAGACGGAAACTACCCTCATTAGCCCGGCTAGCGTCGGGAGCAAAGGAATTGTGAAGTTACGTTTGCTAAGCGATACTATCAAACTAATGGCAACAGCCACCGTTAACCGGCCACCGGAAGTTCGTTTGCCGGGACCGTTCGTACTGTGATAGATTTCTTTCGCGCCATCCGGGTTCGATAAGAGGCGAAGTTTTTTTTGTGGGGGAGAAAAACAAAAACAACAAATGGCAAGCAAGAAATCACAAGTGGCAATCAAAATCCTCCATAGCCGATAAGAGAAGATGGGATGCCAGGAGACAGAAGGCAAGAAGAGGCCTCTTGTTTAGACAGAATGCAGCCTCAGCAGGTTATAGGAAACAATAAAACATGGCAACACGATGATAACGGTTTTTGGGGAAGTATGAGTTTTATTGCAGGGGTTTCCATATTGTTTTTTTTATATTTTACAAATGATTTTAGTATATTTTGTTGGATTAAATTTAACCAAATCTCAATCAATGTCTCAGAATACTGGCTTTAAGTTTTTATGCATGTGTTTATGTTTATTTCTTATTGCTAGTAGCAAAAGTCTTTTTTATATCGAATTTTGTATTTGTAAAATTTAACAAACTTCTTCTCCTTCTTATGTTTTTTTCTTAATCATCAATTTCTTCTTCGTTCTACATGAATAAAAAAAAATCATCAATTTCTTCTTATGTTTTCAGGAAAATAAAATTGTTTTGCCAAATTCACCATGAATCCTTGAACCATTATAAAGGGCTGCTGAATTTGTGTGAAAATAAAATAAAGCACATAGTTTTTCAATTGCCTCAAATTTGCTTACAAAATGTCTTGAGATCTATCTTAATCACGAAAAGCTTGTTTGAAATATAAATATGACAGACAAATATTGAAAACAGCGTTGATAATAATGGCAATAAAGATGGATACTAGTGCACTACGTTTGACAGATATTGTTGAACTTATATGAGCAGAAAAGATAATAGAAATAATAGATAATAGACTCTGTTAAAAATTCAAATACTGTATAAAGTAGTACAAAAACTTAATTTAATACTTGCATTTAATGTAATTATTTTTAAAGTTCATGACACGATTAAGGCTTTATGGTAGCTTTAAGATCGATCAAAAAATTATATGCAACTGTCAGCAGTCAAAAACTAGTGCAAATAATTTTTTTTTGCAGTGCTTGACACGATCGGTATAAGTTGATCTCAGACGGAAAACCTTAATAATCATATAGAAAAGATTAACTGGTCTTTAGCCACATTGTTTTAAGAAGAAGGTCTTATGCATAGGCTTTAAGACGTTCTTGTAATCTTTTTTACAGTAAAATTTCCATACAACAAATATTTAGTGTTTATTGCCCAGTCTTGAAGTCATCTTCAAGAACCTTAAGTATAATTAGAATGTGAAAACAGTTAAGGTATAACATTGTTTGATTCACTGATTGCGTTGTCTATCAGTAAAAAAGTGTATACGCTAATTCTTTTTTATTTGTTGTGTGCAAAAAAGGGTTCTAAAAACGATTCTCTACTTCTTAATCTTATCGAGAAACCCTGCCGTCGTTCAATTCATTTGTTTGTCACCAAACTATCCAACGGAACTAGAAAACATTCATAACATTCATCCACACACTCAAGCGTCCAATCATTAAATGGGTCATCCTTCTTATTTTCACTATCTCCACAACTCCTTTGGAATGGGGCCAATAATTCAGTGCTAAATACAATAAGCAAAAAAGTTTACTCCCCTAAAGTTTGCTTTTGTCGTGATTTCCGGCTTTCCAGGATGTAAAAAGAGGTCACCCCCCGCAGAATGGCGAATGTTCCAAAACGCAAACGAAACACAAAGGCAAATCGATCGAGCTGCGTTTGCGTTTGATTTGATGCGATATCTGAAGAAAACTCAGGTCTCGAACTTACTGCTTTACGATTTGTATTTTTACAACCATTTCTGTTCGTTTGGTTTTTCGTTCGTTCAGTCTCCTTGTCGCTTTATCTCAGATCGCTTCCAATACTTTACGAGGGAGAAAGTTTTCCTGGCTGGCGCTTTTCTTTTTCTCATAATTTTTGCTCTTCCGCCGAGTTTTTCCTCTTCTCCGATGTGATTGTTTTGGGATGTTTGATAATACGTTTTCGCGTTGTTTTCTTTCTTGTGCGTTTTGGTGGCATTTTGGCGGTTCGATATTCCTGACTGTGCTTGTTTGTTTTCTTATCATAGAAGGAGTTTTCTGCGTTGGGATGGGATTTTTTGTTTCCTTTCGATCTCACTCCAACACGCAACTGATAAGACGGTAGGTGAGATGAAGTTCTATTTACTGGCTCACTGTACGGCCTCCTGCTTGGTCGGTTGGTTTCATTTTTCTATGCTCACTTCCAAATCTGTGTTGCGAGTTTTTCATCACCTTCTTGTGGGTGTTTTGTTTTTTCTTCTTCTTGTGCACTAATCTTTTCTATGCTACAGGCCTCAACATGGCGTCACGATATCGTGTTTCAAGCACCGTGATATCATCTTAGCAGTGAGTGTGTACCATGCCACCCAGCAACACGACCTTCCAATCTCGTTTCGTATCAAAAACATACTTGAAAGAGCCGTGTCTTTTGGTGCTGTGGTGTGGAAAATTTCCCGAACCACACATTTATTCAATTGGTATGGCATTAATTTAAAGATAGCGCTTCGCGGATAAAGATTCTCCGTTTACTCCTCACCATTTTTCTTGTTGACGCCAGCCCGATAGCTTTTGTTCTTGTGTCGTGTGTTTTTGGCGATTTTCCGCCAGTTGAAGGAAAGTTTGTTTGTACTCGCAAAAAGTTGTTTACCAGTGGCTGCGTGGGTAGAAAAGTCAAAGCATCACGTGATTTTGTCAAACGTGAAGCCACCCTTTGTGTAACGGGGAAACGAGTGAAAGCAAATCCAGCGCGATGGGTCTAGGATTACCCGGCCGATCGATTGATCTCGGCTGTCAACTGTTTGCCGTCGCGCGGAAATTGGATTGCGATGGAAACAATTGAAGTGAAATTTGGATTTTGCATGAGTGAATTGTATGGGTGTGTGCTTGCGGAAAATGGTTAGAACGTGGCAAGAAGCGATGCTTGTAGATTGATTTGAAATGTTGAAAAGACCGTGCTCGGATTGATTAATATTACAAAATTGTCTGATAACATAAAACTGTTTTTTCAATGAAATATAATACAGAAAATTTGTTAAAATTGATAGTTTAGTTCAAAAAGAGATTTGAAGTTCTTTTACAGAGGATTTGACACCATATACTTTGGAAGGAAAATGTCAGGAATCAATTTACAATAACCTCGATCGATAACTTGTGAATATTTAATTCTTGACACAATTACGTTACTTAAGCGCTTCTTTAAATATCTTAAATACTAAAGAGATGTTTAACATTAAATTCGCTATTGCCTTTCCTAATCATACACACTTCTAAAGTACTTTTTTCTGTAGAAAAATCCTTGCAAGATACATTAAAGGATGATTTCTAGTGTTATTGACTTTTTTACAATTTTTATTATTATTGATTGAATATTTGTCTCAAAGGTTTGAGAATAGCGTCAATACTTAGAGTTTAATAACGTCAAGTGACAGCAGAAAGACGAGATGCACGAGGACGTTGCATTTACACGGGAATGGAAAACAGCAAAGGTTACAGTGTGGTCAAACAGATCACCCATGGAATTAAGATTAGCGCCCGCACTCAAGGATCACCTTGGGAAAACCTCATGCGCTGCTAGATGTTGGATAGAAGAATGTTGGCAATAAGCAGTTTGCGCGCGTGATCATGGCGTTCTTTTAGCCCAGCCAGACATAACAATCGGCACCGCACTGGATAAGGAGGAGAAGCAGCAATTGGGTCGTTCTCGTAAACTTCCGCAGTACCCTCACTAGTCTATCCATAGAGGTGACGCCTGCAGGAGACCAAACGACGCTGGCATAGTCCAAAATAGGACGAAATCAGCAGCAATACAACGCCCTTAGACACAGCGAGCCACGGACCTCAGACGCCATGTGAGTGATGAGGCCCAAAACCTTGTTAGCTCGCTCGAGGACTTTAGACTTGCATGATTCGGTTGTAAACTGAGAGGCATTGTCCAGTGGGTGTGTTGCTTTTGGTTAGATAGTTTAACAGCTGTATAAAACTATAATTTTCAAGTTAAGCCAGGAATAACATAAGATATGTTCAACCGAACCAGTAACAATGACTTCTACAGTTTCCTGGTGGTTCAATCTATTTCTTCTCAAGAAACATTAAATCGAGTTTTTCATGACTCTTGTTTTTATTTAAAACAGTATTTATAATTTTTATAATACATCATTTATAACAGTTATTTATAAAACTTACGTAGCTGTGCAAGAAGGAACAAAATAAAATAGATCCGTCCTGCAGTTTTTTTGAAAAAACTTTTGCGGACCTTATAGACTTCAACCAAGATCAGCAAAAATTTTCAAAAATTCAAAGAATTTTCAAAGAAGAAAGAAGAGAAATTCAAAAATAATCAAGAATTTAGTTAGTATTTGCTTGATGA
The DNA here is from genome assembly GCA_002091835.1 of Anopheles maculatus. Taxonomy (NCBI): domain Eukaryota; kingdom Metazoa; phylum Arthropoda; class Insecta; order Diptera; family Culicidae; genus Anopheles; species Anopheles maculatus. Next base: position 166,517 of record KZ061899.1, read on the forward strand.
TTGACGCTTACAAAAACTATTGAAGATTTTCACTGGTGCTTTCAAATGTACACTACTTTTTTATGTTTTTTCAATGTTCCACAAAATTTTGTTTCAGTTTGAAACCCCTTAACTAAGCAATTAACGTAAAAGGAAAGTCGCCTAAGATTTTTTTTTCTAATTTCAAGCACATATTTCACTTGAAAATATGATTATATGAACACTTTATGATTTAAAGAATTCTAAAAGTACTTCTGGCTAAAGCTCTGCTGATGGTAAGCTAAAAATGTGTAAGATTGGTTCATTTTTAAAATAAAAATATTTATGGTTTCAATGTTTTATTTTCTACCTAATCAAATCTTTATAAATTAAGAAATCATTTTCTTGCATCGGCTGGTGGTAAAGAATGAGTAGTAAATTATGTATACTTAGGTCAAATTTAATTTGCAACCATATCAGCCAACAAATCGGCATCGATAATGGCATACAGAAACATAAAATCAACCACCGTTTGATATCCGCATACAAGTCCAAAATGCGCCGCCACAATTCCTTCAGGCTGTTAAATTTATGAGTCCCATTTTTTCGGTCATTATCTAACTGCTCCCATAAACAAAAAATTACCTCCAAAACTTCAAAACGAGCGATAATTTTCGTCCCGTGGTGCACATTCCGTACGACGAACCGATTCAAATTTTCCAACACGCACACACAAAACGTAAAAAATCATTAGCAGCGTCTCGAAACGATGACCAACAGACCACCGGGTCATAAATATCGAATGGCGAATCAATTTACACACCCAGCGCCGGCCAAAAACCCGATCCAGTGCCGTGGTGTAGAGGACACTAGCCCCCGCAAGCTTATGCAGCACGCGCTAAAAAGTGCAAGTGTTTGCAGAATCGAGCGCGAATGACACAATCATAATCACGCCTCGTAAAGTGGGTAATAGCTGTTTTTTGACAACTGCCCCAAAACTGTTTGACTGATGATACGAGTCTCCGAGTTGCAAAAACATGCGTGCTGTATGCGTATTGGAAATCGGTATGTTTTGAATTTGGGCCGCTTGTTGTTGTCTTCAGCTCGAGGCGCTAAATCGGTGTTAAGTCGAAACTTTTCCCACCAAACGCTCCACAGCTTGGGTGCTTTTTATGAACGAAGCAAAACACACAAAAAAGCGAACGTTGAAAATCACAATCAATTATACTTCCCTCGCTGGAAAGCAGATTAAACGTCATGCGTAGGCGTTTTGCTTGTGGTGAGTTTTGGGGCAAAATCGGACTATAAATAGTGTCGCCACGTTTCGAACACCACATCAACAGTATTTCGCATCCGGTTAGGCCAACCCCAGTAGAGTAGTCGGCTTGAGAAAACAACTCAATAACCCAACGAACCGTACCGAGATGCAGTCCGTCACCGTTGTCGTCGCAATCCTGCTGGCCGTGTGTGTGCTCGGCTGTATGGCCCAGTACGGTGGCTATGCACCTCACCCAAAACCAGCCCCGAAACCAACCTACCATCACGCTCCGGCACCGATGCATCATGGCGGAGGTTATCATGGCGGCAAAGGAGGACATGTGCCGTGCGGTGCGAATCTGCTTGTGTCCTGCTCACCCCACGTAGCGCACGTGCCCTGTGTGCCGGCCCACGGACATGGAGGACATCAGCAGTACGGTGGCCACCAGCACGGAGGATACCGAGCGTTCGAGCAGTCCGAAACGGAAGCTGACGAATGAGTTGCAGCCAGTCTGAAGGAAGGACCCAGTCTACGAGCAGCTTGATGCGGTTAATGTTTTGATGTGTATGTGTGTGGGTGGGTGTGTGAGTGGGCTTGTGATAATAAAATATCGAACGTTAGAGAACGCATCCGTCCCCGGGTAAACTTGGTTTGTTGGGTTGAGTTCTCGTCCGAAAATCGCAACTCCGGTTTGCAGAGGTTTTCACAGCAACAGCTGGCAGAAGATTTTCAGCAGGCATGGTTCATTCCGAAACTGTCGCACACCCAAAAAAGTATTCTTTGTCTAGGCTAAATGATTCCCTCCCTCGAAACAGAAGTTCCGACCAAAACTGACTGAGGCTTCACGAGAGTCGGAACAGAACGTCTCATTTGGTGTGGTGACGGTAGAACACAATCCAACGGCCGATCAATATGCGGCCAATAATTAATTCCTCATCCGGTGTCAGCCGGCCAAAACTCCGACGGCCAGATGGAACCTTTCAACACGTTGGCCCACTGCACTCTGCTCTGTTCCTTCATTCATGCTAGGGCATGAATAATGCAACAGAGCGCGCACACACATTCTGCAAACGAAAAACACAAAAACAAAAAAGCTGGGAGTAAAAAACAGGTCTCTGGCCACTGCCGGTAATGGGATATTGTCACTGATTTCATAATTAGTTCAGTTTCCGTGCCAACACCAACCACCATTAGCGTCGCCCATCAGACCACTGGCCGGGCGAATAATGCCATTATGAAGGTTTTCCGTTAATGAGAAACGAGACATGGAAATAAGACTCATAATAACTTGTAAACCGAGAGACCGAGCCGCACATCCACACACGTGGTCCACACTTAATAATGCAATCATTTGGCTGCATGAATGGTGAGGATTGCAGTTTTATGCTATGTGTTTTTTTGCTGTTTTTGGGATGAATAAAAGTTAACAAACACACCTATCAGGTATGAATGATGATGTTGCTGTTGGTGCTGTTGATGGAAGCTTTTATTTTTGCAGCATGGTGTGGCTGTGTATTTTGTCAGCTGATTAATTTGCAAACCACAGTGCGGGTGATAGGCGTTATCTTCATCGTATTGAGTGCTTTTTGAGCCAGTAATGTTGGTATATTTTGATTAAAAATTGTTTCTTTTATTTCTGCAATGTTCGGTACAAGTCAAAGAACCAAAAATTTTAATCTCTGAGGCACTCATTTAATACTTTTTCGCTTTTTACAGAGCAGTTTTATACTTACTCGAATGACTAACGTCAAAAGGGATTGAGGGTTGTTTGTTGGCCACAGTAAGCTTTGTTTGTCCTATTGGATATCTGGAATAAGAGATAAGAGAGAGAATGTTTTAGAAAAATGTATCTCTCGATCGTAAAATTTGTCTAATGGTTGTTCAAGATTCTTGGAGGCTTAGAGACCTTGGCAGAATGTAAGTAGAGGCATGCTCGATTGACTCTGCTGATCGGAGTGATGTTTGAGTTCCCAGTTCCAATGGAGATGGAATTTGTCATGCGTCTTTTGACTTCTAAAGAACAGAGGTCCCTAATACGAAGTTCTTTACACAAGACCCCCAATACGAGGCTCCTAATAGAAGAAATTTCATGCGAGATATTCGGCAAGCCCTGGGCTAGGTCAGAGGCCACCAACTATGCTCACCGTTTGATCAGCCACTGAATAAGTTACGTATTTATTGAACAATTTTTTACAGTTGTGTCCATAACCCTTGAACAGTGTTTCACAGTGTAAGTCACAAGATGTCTATCTCTAGTTACTAGGTGTCATCATCTAGAGCACATCCCTGCATGGAGTACTGCACATATCAGCGCATCTCTCGGGTTTGGATCAGGTCGGATCAGTGGTTTAGTTGGGTCCCATCTGCTGCTTGTTTCGCTTCGTGGAGCCACGTGTCACGATATCCACGTGTTTTAGAGGGTACCTTTTGAAGGTTTCCTCCCCGTTTACAAAAAATATAATCTTGTCATCTAGAGGTATCCAACATATTTGTCAAATAATTTTATTACTGCCCACAATTTTTGGAACTCAGTTAATATTTGATCCTTATTTTAGTTTCATCAGTTATTATTTCGACAAATTGTTTGATCATTTTTGCAAATATCACATTCTGTACAGTCGGCACAGTAGTCGGTTGTAGTCACAGATTAAGATTAAATTGTTTTTCGGTATACTGTTATTGATTTTTGAAATGTCACTGACTACATCACAAGTATTTTTAAGTGCATCTGGAGTATGATCTTTCCGTCGTTTTTAATCTAAATCTACTACTAGACATGCGTTTTGGAACGGTTACTTGTTTGGTTGAAATTAATAGTTATAAGAAACTCAAAATAAATTTCAAATATGCTTTAAAACTGCCGTCATCTGATTTAATACCATTCAAATTCACATAATGCACGTTAAATTGCAACTCGCTTTAAAAACATACCAGTCTTTGAACTTTATTTTCGATTCCCTAAGCAACACATTCCATTTACCTTTAGCAACAAAGTAAACCGAAACCAATAATAAATATTGTTTTAAATGTCCACCTTGCTATCGCAAACGCTCAAGCAAAACATTTCGTTCGCCAGTAAAGACAGAATGAAACACCATCTCCTCTAAATCAGCACATTCCTGTCCGGTCACTTGCACGTCCGAATGCTCATACGGAACCGACGATGATATTCGACCCAGTAAACGACACATTAATGCTGATTAAGAGCAGTTTTTTTCTTAAAGCACCAGCCACAGTCCAGAACGCTTCATACGCAACAGTTGCGAATCAAGTCTGGTTGATCGCGGAAGTGTAACAACAGCGTATGTGTATGTGCAAGTGTTAATGTGGTGGCACAAAACAAAAACAATAATAAAAAGGTGACATTTAGCGTACGCGTAGCATATTTGTACCATAATGGATTTGTCTTGTTGTGTCGTCGTTTTTTTTGTAGTGTGATTTAATTATTTACAGACACAAATGCATAATCATACACAGCTGGTAAGCAAAGAGCTGGTGATGATTTTTTTTGGCTTTGGTTAAACTTTGAGTGCGAAAGCTGTTGAGCACATGCTGAGAGAGTGGACATGACATCACACATGCTGGTGTCCGAAACCCAACGATGCATCCTTTTTTCCATATCCCTTAGTTTCCACCGTGGCTTGAGTTTCCACCGTTTCTTCATCTTGCTGAAGCAAATTTGAAGCTAACCTAAACCGAACCACACGCGTATCCTTCCGACGTCAAGCTTAAATGCACAAACTGCTTCTGTGCTGTGTGTGTTTTAATGCTTTTTTCCAACCCCAAAACGCATAAACACCAGCGAGAAACTGACCGTGGTGTGGAAATACCCTCGTGAAGGCACCGAGGAAGCACACTCCACAGCAGCAAACATAAACCATAAACACACCAAACAACCAAACCATCAGCGGGGTGGCCAAGTCCAATCCAGTCCGGTGTCCCAGCGGGAAATCCTGATTACAGAGTGTGGATGTCGTACGGTGGTGGTTTGTGATTTTCCTCACAGTTTTTTTTGTTGTTGTGTTTCTCCACTGCTCGCCTCACGGTCGAGCATGGCAAGCTTGGTAGTTTGTTGTCACAGCATTAGCATTAGGATTTCCCACGCAAGTCGCCCGCTATAGCCGTCCGGGTTTGTGTGGGAAATTTTTCATTTGCACTCACTGAACCGTGCGAGATTAGTTTCAATTAGTTTAATGAGTAAGTAAATATGCATGAGCGTTTCATCACAAACCGGAGAAGAACGCAAAGAGTGTTGCGCGAACGCGTGTGGCAGCAAACGATGGCTTCTTCCAATATCCGGCCACAGTACGTCACAAACACATGCAGCCGTACCCGTAGCCCGTGTCAGCCCGTGGAAAAGGAGAGCGATGCTTTCGGTGCAACTGGAACTCCGAACGGTGTTTGTGTGTTACCGATGGTAATTTATGCCGTTGATAATTGGAGTGCATAAATTAAGTGTGTATGTGTGTGTGTGTATGGAGGTTTGTGTGAGTCTATTATGCTTTCCGGTCGCGAAGCAGAGTCGACTGCGTGACAGTTCATTCCCTTGGAAATGTCATCATTAGCATCCGCTGTTGTTTGTGTCTTTTCGCGACATTTTACGGCAGAGGAAAACGTGCCGATGGCAGTTATGAGCTCGTGTGTGTGTGTGTGTGCATCGTTCGGGCCGAGATGCAAAGTGTGGGCTGATGTGTGAGGTGCTTTTTCTGTTTACGGGATGAGCTTTCAGTTCCAATTACAGTAAGTCATAACAATCCTTTGTTTGTCTTTTAATGTAGTTGTTGATTGAACGGGATGTCTCTGATAGCGTTTTACCATGGTTGGATCATGCTTCTCATCCTTCGAAGCTCAGCTCAATGTTTATCGTTTGCACTAGAATAATGACAACACTATTGCTGAGATGGTTTTCGCTACGTCTTATTTAAATTCCATATGCATCTTTGTTCCTTGTAGATCGTTAGGATGTAGGCAACTGCAGAGACCTCTAATGTACTTAATCGCAAAACCTCATACTGTAGTCCGGACCGGTCTAGCCTCGAATAAAACCTTGTTCTATGTTCAGTTTTGTGATCACAAATATTATACTAGCGATGCAATTATGGACTCTTATACCTATGATTATCTCTAGGACTTATCTTAAGGATTTTAAGCTGATTTTCACTTAATGATTACGAAACTCTAAAATAATTTGACAGTTCGTTTGTGTTTTATGTTGCGGTAAATTCATGAATACATTTTTTGTAACGTTTAATCTGTGTTTTACTTAAACATCATAGCATGATCAGGTCCAACTCCAGGCATCTTAATTCATTCGGCATTTTTTTTTATGTCTGCTGTAGAAGGTACACAATCTATGATTGGAATAACCATTAAATATTTCCGAATAAAATCACACATCGTAACAATTTATTTAATAAGAAATGGCCTTCATAAATCAGCAATAAACAAACGCGTACAGAAAATTATTTTTTTTTAATTTAAATGTTTAATATTCGTTCAAAAATAAAAATGCTATAAAAAACATTTAACAATATAAAAATATGTATTTTTATCATGTTTTTAAAGTATTTTGCACTTTTTCTACGACAGTTTTAAGGATATTTTTTGTACATTATGGGCTTAAATCCTTTTTCCTCACATATTCACCAACTTCTTATTAAATAGTTTTTAATTTTTTTATAATCATACATTAAATAACAAGCGCAAAAGAAATTAAAAGCAAAAAGTTGGCAAACATGCCTTTTTATGGATGACTAAAGTCATTGCTTAAAAATAAATAAGCACTTTCTTCGCTTTCTATAAATGTTAAGCTTTTTAAAGTAAATGTTTTAACAAATTTGAATACAAATAAATTTCCTGAATAAACCGATTTTCCATATCTCTTCATATGGTTATAATAAATGTCTTATCAAAAATTAAGCGTTTGAGAGTGTTTGTGTTGGAAGCTGTAGTAATTCAATGTAGCTTTTTTAATCCATGAAATACTTTCAGTTCGTTTGTACATTAAAAAATGGAAAGTATTTTTTTTATTATTTTAAACAGCTTGCTGTTTAATCTTGTGTTGCTTCATCATACAAGATTTATTATAAACAATATAATCTAACCATTCTTCTAATTTAATCTTATCCTAATAACTACCCACTCTTGGAACCCAAAGCCTAAAACCACTTAAAATTATGTTAGACTGCGCAACTGACTACATACATCAATCAAAACACCAAACATCCCAACAAACGAACCAATCCACTTCTGTATGGGTAATTAATCTCCCATACTAGCAAAACCATGAATCTTTGATCAAGTATCGCTTAGTTACGGAGCGACCGAAACTTTGAAAAAGCATAAATTCCAACACTTTCATTAAAGTGGCTACGGTTTGCTTTTACCCCGAGCCACCCGAAAGCCCGAACGTTTTGATGCTACGCCGTATCCGGCATCGCCGATATACTTGGAAATGCCATTAAAACTCATCGCTCATCCGGTTAATCAATTATTGAAAATTAAATTAACGTCGAGTGGTTCGAGAATGCGACGGCGGTGGTGGTGGTTGCGCTCTAAAGTTTTCATCGGATCGGAGCTGATGTTTAAGTTATTGGTTCCATTTTAATCGCCCCCCGAAACAAGTGCTCATCGAGACAACACTTTGCTGCATAATGCCGTACCATTCGTTTCGGATACTAAATCGTGAATCGATGAGTTCGA
>KZ061899.1:174476-188537 GCA_002091835.1 Anopheles maculatus
CCCAACGATGCATCCTTTTTTCCATATCCCTTAGTTTCCACCGTGGCTTGAGTTTCCACCGTTTCTTCATCTTGCTGAAGCAAATTTGAAGCTAACCTAAACCGAACCACACGCGTATCCTTCCGACGTCAAGCTTAAATGCACAAACTGCTTCTGTGCTGTGTGTGTTTTAATGCTTTTTTCCAACCCCAAAACGCATAAACACCAGCGAGAAACTGACCGTGGTGTGGAAATACCCTCGTGAAGGCACCGAGGAAGCACACTCCACAGCAGCAAACATAAACCATAAACACACCAAACAACCAAACCATCAGCGGGGTGGCCAAGTCCAATCCAGTCCGGTGTCCCAGCGGGAAATCCTGATTACAGAGTGTGGATGTCGTACGGTGGTGGTTTGTGATTTTCCTCACAGTTTTTTTTGTTGTTGTGTTTCTCCACTGCTCGCCTCACGGTCGAGCATGGCAAGCTTGGTAGTTTGTTGTCACAGCATTAGCATTAGGATTTCCCACGCAAGTCGCCCGCTATAGCCGTCCGGGTTTGTGTGGGAAATTTTTCATTTGCACTCACTGAACCGTGCGAGATTAGTTTCAATTAGTTTAATGAGTAAGTAAATATGCATGAGCGTTTCATCACAAACCGGAGAAGAACGCAAAGAGTGTTGCGCGAACGCGTGTGGCAGCAAACGATGGCTTCTTCCAATATCCGGCCACAGTACGTCACAAACACATGCAGCCGTACCCGTAGCCCGTGTCAGCCCGTGGAAAAGGAGAGCGATGCTTTCGGTGCAACTGGAACTCCGAACGGTGTTTGTGTGTTACCGATGGTAATTTATGCCGTTGATAATTGGAGTGCATAAATACCCGTAGCCCGTGTCAGCCCGTGGAAAAGGAGAGCGATGCTTTCGGTGCAACTGGAACTCCGAACGGTGTTTGTGTGTTACCGATGGTAATTTATGCCGTTGATAATTGGAGTGCATAAATTAAGTGTGTATGTGTGTGTGTGTATGGAGGTTTGTGTGAGTCTATTATGCTTTCCGGTCGCGAAGCAGAGTCGACTGCGTGACAGTTCATTCCCTTGGAAATGTCATCATTAGCATCCGCTGTTGTTTGTGTCTTTTCGCGACATTTTACGGCAGAGGAAAACGTGCCGATGGCAGTTATGAGCTCGTGTGTGTGTGTGTGTGCATCGTTCGGGCCGAGATGCAAAGTGTGGGCTGATGTGTGAGGTGCTTTTTCTGTTTACGGGATGAGCTTTCAGTTCCAATTACAGTAAGTCATAACAATCCTTTGTTTGTCTTTTAATGTAGTTGTTGATTGAACGGGATGTCTCTGATAGCGTTTTACCATGGTTGGATCATGCTTCTCATCCTTCGAAGCTCAGCTCAATGTTTATCGTTTGCACTAGAATAATGACAACACTATTGCTGAGATGGTTTTCGCTACGTCTTATTTAAATTCCATATGCATCTTTGTTCCTTGTAGATCGTTAGGATGTAGGCAACTGCAGAGACCTCTAATGTACTTAATCGCAAAACCTCATACTGTAGTCCGGACCGGTCTAGCCTCGAATAAAACCTTGTTCTATGTTCAGTTTTGTGATCACAAATATTATACTAGCGATGCAATTATGGACTCTTATACCTATGATTATCTCTAGGACTTATCTTAAGGATTTTAAGCTGATTTTCACTTAATGATTACGAAACTCTAAAATAATTTGACAGTTCGTTTGTGTTTTATGTTGCGGTAAATTCATGAATACATTTTTTGTAACGTTTAATCTGTGTTTTACTTAAACATCATAGCATGATCAGGTCCAACTCCAGGCATCTTAATTCATTCGGCATTTTTTTTTATGTCTGCTGTAGAAGGTACACAATCTATGATTACAATAACTATTAAATATTTCCGAATAAAATCACACAACATACCAATTTATTTAATAAGAAATGGCCTTAATAAATCAGTATTAAACTAACGCCTACAGAAAAATCAGTTTTTTTTCGATTTAAATGTTTAATATTCGTTCAAAACTAAAAATGCTATAAAAGAAATTGAACAATATAAAAATATGTATTTTAATGATGTTTTTAAAGTATTTTGCACTTTTTCTACGACAGTTTTAAGGATATTTTTTGTACATTATGGGCTTAAATCCTTTTTCCTCACATATTCACCAACTTCTTATGAAATAGTTTTGAATTTTTTTATAATTATACATTAAATAACAAGCGCAAAAGAAATTAAAAGCAAAAAGTTGGCAAACATGCCTTTTTATGGATGACTAAAGTCATTGCTTAAAAATAAATAAGCACTTTCTTCGCTTTCTATAAATGTTAAGCTTTTTAAAGTAAATGTTTTAACAAATTTGAATACAAATAAATTTCCTGAATAAACCGATTTTCCATATCTCTTCATATGGTTATAATAAATGTCTTATCAAAAATTAAGCGTTTGAGAGTGTTTGTGTTGAAAGCTGCAGTAATGTACCGCAGTAATCAGTCGAGGCCTATGAATTATTTTTTTGACTAATTATCCAATCCTTATGCCCATAGTCACAAAGAACGCCGTCAAAACGAAATTCGCGGTAAACAACTGATGGATTTGAGAAACAGTGTTACGATTTTGAGGTGCTGATTTACTACTTTGAATTGGCTTTCCAAGCTTGAATTCTATCGTGCCAGTTTTAGCTTGCGTTTCACGAGTTTGAAATGATCCTTTCAATACTTGAGCTGGGCTGGTAAACCCTGTAATGTAGCTTTTTTAATCCATGAAGGACTTTATGTTCGTTTGTACGTTAAGAAAATGGAAAATATTTTTTTTTAATATTTTAAACAGCTTGCTGTGTTGATTCATCATAAATGATTAATTATAAACAATATAATCTAACCATTCTTCACATTTAATCTTATCCTAATAACTACCCACTCTTGAAACTCAAAGCCTAAAACCACTTAAAATTATTTTAGACTGCGCAACTGACTACATACATCAATCAAAACACCAAACATCCCAACAAACGAACCAATCCACTTCTGTATGGGTAATTAATCTCCCATACTAGCAAAACCATGAATCTTTGATCAAGTATCGCTTAGTTACGGAGCGACCGAAACTTTGAAAAAGCATAAATTCCAACACTTTCATTAAAGTGGCTACGGTTTGCTTTTACCCCGAGCCACCCGAAAGCCCGAAAGCGCGAAAGTTTTGATGCTACGCCGTATCCGGCATCGCCGATATACTTGGAAATGCCATTAAAACTCATCGCTCATCCGGTTAATCAATTATTGAAAATTAAATTAACGTCGAGTGGTTCGAGAATGCGACGGCGGTGGTGGTGGTTGCGCTCTAAAGTTTTCATCGGATCGGAGCTGATGTTTAAGTTATTGGTTCCATTTTAATCGCCCCCCGAAACAAGTGCTCATCGAGACAACACTTTGCTGCATAATGCCGTACCATTCGTTTCGGATACTAAATCGTGAATCGATGAGTTCGAACAGCATGATTTTCGAGGCTACAAGCACAACCCAGATCCCAGTTGTTCGAACGGGCGATGTAAAACGAGGTAAAGTTTAACCACTACCGCAAACACTTGCACGACTCTCGTCGAGGGAGGAGCGTTGAATCATTTAAAATACATGTGTTGACCGCAGACGGTGGCCCTTAAAACCATGCCGTACGATGTCGTTCGGGAAGGTTGCATGAATTTTCGATTTCAAAGTTTTTATCCTATTCTCCGCCATTTTAAAGTTCGATCAGATTAGTCTGGACTAAGGTTAAGCATCACGGTGGAAATGATACATGAATCAACACCTCTCAGTTGCAGGGGCTGCTGGTAACGTCGCACACTGGGAAAACGGGTGGGTTCGTATTTAAAATTTAACAGCACGTGACCCGAACCGGTCGTCTTCAAGAAAATCCGTCTTTCAACGCAAGCAGCGAATGGGAAACTGGTGGCCGATAAGCAGGAATTATGTGCTCTTCATTACCATGCATAATTAAACGGTGAGCAAAATGTCTTCTTCGTCGCGCTCGAGGTCAGCGATGGTTCCAGTGCTGGGGCATTGCAACCATAGTCTGTCTGCTGTTCGCTTCTAGAAGGAAAGCTTCAATTAGGGTAGTTTTTAATCATGTTCAATTATTTAAAGCTTCGTGCACACAGAAGCGAGTTTCTTTAGAGTAAAATAAAAAGCACAAAACTTAGGAAAATCCTAGATAAGCGATGTTCTGTTCGGTGGAGCTTTAAATAAAAAGATTCTTTGAATTAAAATGGCGAAAAAGAGCGAAAGGTGCCAAACAAGATGGTGGTCGAAGGAAAACATTCTCTACTCGAATTCTTTTCCTGCCGGTCGTTTTATCATTCCTTCCATTCTCCTTTAAGCTTTTCGTAAGCTACTTTCGCCGATTTGATCTTAACGAATTTCAATTGTTTCTAAATACCAAACTGAAAATTGGTTCGAATTTCTTCGGAACGCGGCTCCAGCGCAAATGCGGAAATAGTAGCTCCGCTCTCAAAGGTTTTCCTGTGTGTTGGTGCACACAAGCACCAAACCGGAAACCGGAATTGAATTTGCCGCAGGGTTCAAGCGCAATGGAATGTTTAGAAACGAACAAAAAACTCTAAACAATTTTAATTTTCATCGAACGAAGGAAAAGCACTCGGCCATTGCAGACCAACAGTGTATTGGTCGTTTCGTCGGAAGCCCGTCCTTTGACCGTATGGAATGTTTCGGTAGAAGTTGAGTTCGTTCGTTTGTACATTAAAAAATGGAAAGTATTTTTTTTATTATTTTAAACAGCTTGCTGTTTAATCTTGTGTTGCTTCATCATACAAGATTTATTATAAACAATATAATCTAACCATTCTTCTAATTTAATCTTATCCTAATAACTACCCACTCTTGGAACCCAAAGCCTAAAACCACTTAAAATTATGTTAGACTGCGCAACTGACTACATACATCAATCAAAACACCAAACATCCCAACAAACGAACCAATCCACTTCTGTATGGGTAATTAATCTCCCATACTAGCAAAACCATGAATCTTTGATCAAGTATCGCTTAGTTACGGAGCGACCGAAACTTCGAAAAAGCATAAATTCCAACACTTTCATTAAAGTGGCTACGGTTTGCTTTTACCCCGAGCCACCCGAAAGCCCGAAAGCGCGAAAGTTTTGATGCTACGCCGTATCCGGCATCGCCGATATACTTGGAAATGCCATTAAAACTCATCGCTCATCCGGTTAATCAATTATTGAAAATTAAATTAACGTCGAGTGGTTCGAGAATGCGACGGCGGTGGTGGTGGTTGCGCTCTAAAGTTTTCATCGGATCGGAGCTGATGTTTAAGTTATTGGTTCCATTTTAATCGCCCCCCGAAACAAGTGCTCATCGAGACAACACTTTGCTGCATAATGCCGTACCATTCGTTTCGGATACTAAATCGTGAATCGATGAGTTCGAGCGACAGCAAGATTTTCGAGGATACAAGTACAACCCAGATCCCAGTTGTTCGAACTGGCGATGTAAAACGAGGTAAAGTTTAACCACTACCGCAAACACTTGCACGACTCTCGTCGAGGGAGGAGCGTTGAATCATTTAAAATACATGTGTTGACCGCAGACGGTGGCCCTTAAAACCACGCCGTACGATGTCGTTCGGGAAGGTTGCATGAATTTTCGATTTCAAAGTTTTTATCCTATTCTCCGCCATTTTAAAGTTCGATCAGATTAGTCTGGACTAAGGTTAAGCATCACGGTGGAAATGATACATGAATCAACACCTCCCAATTGCAGGGGCTGCTGGTAACGTTGCACACTGGGAAAACGGGTGGGTTCGTATTTAAAATTTAACAGCACGTGACCCGAACCGGTCGTCTTCAAGAAAATCCGTCTTTCAACGCAAGCAGCGAATGGGAAACTGGTGGCCGATAAGCAGGAATTATGTGCTCTTCATTACCATGCATAATTAAACGGTGAGCAAAATGTCTTCTTCGTCGCGCTCGAGGTCAGCGATGGTTCCAGTGCTGGGGCATTGCAATCATAGTCTGTCTGCTGTTCGCTTCTAGAAGGAAAGCTTCAATTAGGGTAGTTTTTAATCATGTTCAATTATTTAAAGCTTCGTGCACACAGAAGCGAGTTTCTTTCGAGTAAAATAAATAGCACAAAACTTAAGAAAATCCTAGCTAAGCGATGTTCTGTTCGGTGGAGCTTTAAATAAAAAGATTTTTTGAATTAAAACGGCGAAAAAGAGCGAATGGTGCCAAACAAGATGGTGGTCGAAGGAAAACATTCTCTACTCGAATTCTTTTCCTGCCGGTCGTTTTATCATTCCTTCCATTCTCCTTTAAGCTTTTCGTAAGCTACTTTCGCCGATTTGATCTTAACGAATTTCAATTGTTTCTAAATACCAAACTGAAAATTGGTTCGAATTTCTTCGGAACGCGGCTCCAGCGCAAATGCGGAAATAGTAGCTCCGCTCTCAAAGGTTTTCCTGTGTGTTGGTGCACACAAGCACCAAACCGGAAACCGGAATTGAATTTGCCGCAGGGTTCAAGCGCAATGGAATGTTTAGAAACGAACAAAAAACTCTAAACAATTTTAATTTTCATCGAACGAAGGAAAAGCACTCGGCCATTGCAGACCAACAGTGTATTGGTCGTTTCGTCGGAAGCCCGTCCTTTGACCGTATGGAATGTTTCGGTAGAAGTTGAGTTCGGCCACTTGCTTTTTGTGCTGCTTTTGTTATTTTTTGTTTTATTTTATTTATTTTTTTGGTGTTGCTCACACTTCAATTGCTAGCGCAAACATTGGCCACCGGGGTGACCGACCGGGGGTTTTGGGGTGGAATTTGCAATGGAAGAAAAATACGGAAAAAAGGCAAGAGGAACCAAAATCTTTGGCAGCCAAAAGAAAACACTTCTGCCGTCGGTCGGTTTTGCCAAAATGCCTTCGAATTGGATTTATTTATTTATTTGTTTTTTCTTTGTCACACTTTTCACAGTCACAGCAGTTTCACAGCACCAGGCGACGGATATTTTATTTCCAACACCACGGCATCGGTTGATCGTTCGGGGTTTTCTTGTTTTCTTTTCTGTTCCACTCTCATATTGTTCCGGCATACACACACACACATAACAGCACATATTTTTTCTTTATGTTTCGCCTCAGCGAATTTTGTCACCCTTTTTCGGGTTCGCCGGGCGCGATGGATTGTGCATTTAATGCCGACAAACCGAACGCGTCAAATGCGATGCTTTATGGCTCGCGCCGCGTTAGGCGCAAAACCCCTTTTTCTGCTTTTCGGTTTGTTTGTTTGTGCCAATCGAAGAAGCAAAAAAAAAGGCTCCAGACCAGAGGATATCGTTCCCAGTGCTCGGTGGTTAGCGCTTTTCGGTTGGACTTTTTGATTAAAATTCTTTACAGCAAAACCACACCGACCGAAGCAGAGTGGTGGCTTTTTGGTGCTGTTGTGTGCTTCTTGTTTTTTGCACGAGTGTTGTTTTATTACATTCCAAGGATGTGAACTTGCGTCTTAAGGGAAAATTTTCCACTTTCCTAGGGGTTGGGTTTGGGAGTTTTGTAACGATCGGTATTGACAATGTGCTTTTAGTTAAAAATTGATCATCGAGTTCTTATCGACACTTATTGCTAAGGTTTTAAATAATAAAATGATCCTTTATTGTCTTTTAAATTTTAACATTATTAAGTTGACGATTCATTTGAAAATTAGCACAAGATCAAACAAGAAAAATTTAATGCTCATCAACTTCCTTAAGGACACAATCTCAGGCCAATAAAACTTAAAGTCCGGGATGCAAAAGGGCGATTAGCCCTTTAAGCCAAAAGTAAGATAAGCCCTTTATAATACTCTTAAAATTATACAAATGAGAATAGTTCTTCTTACACCAATGATTTATTCTACAATGTGGTGTAACCTTGAACAATATCAACTTTTCTTGCTTGTGTTTTTAAATTTGGTTGTCTTGAATGTTGCTGCAATAAAGTTGAGTTGTATTTTGTGCATTCGTTTCGGGAAATTGTGTTTGCATGTCATTGCCTAATTCTTGAAGAATCATTTGTAAAAAAAAGGCCTTAAAAAACTATTATTTTGAGCTGGTCTGGCTTAAATAAATAAAAATCACCAAGGAACTAAGAAATTATTATCGAAGGAGCTATTTTAAACAATGTTTTAGTCAATTAACACACTAGTAGAAATCTAAGCACGTTTTAAGGGTGTGTCATTCAATAGATGATGCTTAATAATTTATGCAATTAATATTTGTATTTATGCAAGTTACCTAGATTCAAAAATTTTATCTAGAGCTAAAAAATCAATGATATTTAGTATAGACAGGGAGTCTACAGTTACAGCTACAGTTTTAAGGAAGAGGATGCTTTTTGTCGTCTTTTTTTAATCCTATAAATGACTCGATTGTAGTCTACATAGTAAACATTAAGTTTAGTACGAAGGACAGAAGATAAGATTCGACCTTTTTTTCTACCTTGTTGCTGAGGAGGTTAGAGTGTACTAGTTACTAGTTACTAGTTACCATTAAACATCTCTAAATATAGAATAAATCTTGACACAAGCATTATTATTAGCAGCATTATCCGAAATTATCATTACGGATCTGTGAGATGTTCTGTCTAGGAGAATTATTTACACTTAAAAGCGTTTGAGCTCATATTGGAACTATCAGATCAAGCACAACGCGTGTTTACTTTTAGTCTTTTAGCAATCAGAAACGTTGTAAAAGATAATCAACAGGTCGTCTGTGTTCAATATTTCAGAAAATCCTGACGGTGGCTTCACAATATTGATTGATGACAATCACAAAGAGAAGAAGACTTAACAATCTTCCTTATGGAACCTCCGAATAATTAGAATAGACAATTGAAAATAACGCAGGACAGATTATTGAGCTTCGGCTAAAAATATATGTTTCAGAAAGCCTGAAATGACAGCCCCAAAATCTGCTGAGGTTGTTACTTAAGAAGAAATAAAATTTTCAAATGTTTTCGGAGTTCACCTGTGCGCCGGTTTTTACGTAGCAGTTGACTTTTAAACTCCACAATAACTTCAGTATTTTCTGAAGACAGTTTTAGCTACAATGTGTACTTGAGATTTAGGAGGCAATCAGACAAAATTCTGCTGTTTGTAAATCTGGAACTATTTATAAGTTTAAAATTCCAACAAAAAACATAAATTTTGCAAACAAGAAAAACCTTCGAAACGTTACAAAAAAAAAGTGTCCCGCACGACGCAATTTTCATTAAAAACTTTCCGTTAATCTTTCCCGAGCATATTAGCTTCATCCACCTTTCGCAACCAATGTCATCTTCAGCCGCGAAGTCACGTCGCGTTAACAAGTCTCTCACCCCGGTGACGTTCGGCCGGGATCACCCAGTAAGTTAGGTTTAAAAATTACTCACAATTACTAACACCCGCACACAGACGTGACGCTTGTCACATAGACTTTCAGATTTTGCTCTCCGCTCTCAACCAACGACCAAGCATAGCAGGCGCTAAATTAACGTCCATTCCGTGAAGGGTGACGTGTTCTACTCGTTTAAAGTTTAATTATACTTTGTGCAACGGATCCTTCGACCTCGACCCGAATGCAAGTGAAAACAGAGAGCGGTGAAAAAAACACCGCCCAGCTGGAGTGAAAAAAGTTCTGGCGGGATCCGATGTTACTAGGACGGTCATAAAACGTTCCGTGGTACGAACCTCCACGCCATCATCGGTTTGGTTCGGAGGTGCAAAATACAATTTCCTTCCAGTTCCGTTCCGGCTTTCAACCGCCAAATGACTTGGCACCTTCTCGGTTGTTGCGGGTGTAAAATGCACATTGGAACCCGTGCAACCCATCGCTGACAACTCACATAAAAGGGCAAATGAACAACAGAACTTACTGTGCAGCTGTACAGTTGCATCTGATTGTGGATGAGCTTTTCCCATGGAGAAAAAAGGGGAAGCAAGAAGAAGGGTTGTATCCTTTCCCTGTGCATTGCAATTACTGTCAAACGCGCACACCACCATACGCTCGTTTCTGCTCCAGGCACACCATTTACAGAGCGCCGGTTGCAAAGATCTTTGTTTCGATCGGCGGCCGAGATGGTCGGTGAAGCAAAAATGGCTGGAGAAGCCAAGTGGAAAATCACTTTTCAATTAAAAAACTTTTTTATTAGTTTTTATTTGTACAACTTCTTTTACATTCCCATGCATAACCCTTCCGCCGTACGCCATGCGCAGTCCAAGAACTGTTGGAAAAAATAATAAAAGAAAGGAAACGTATGCAACCGGACGGCCAACATTGTGTGAGAAAGTGAGTGTGTGTGTGTGTGAGAGGGCTTTGAGCTTGTTAGCAAAACCAGCATTTGGTAACCAGCAAGACCCGCTTACCCCGAGTGCTTAAAATTACGCGTTTGAAAATGGGAAAACTTTCCGTTTTTGCCGTTTTTCTCCAACCGACCAGCACGCTGACACACTTCTCTTACGCCCTTCCTGGTGGCTCACGATCGTCCCAAGCGATTATTGCAAGTGAATGATTGCAGATTGCGCAGCATTTTTTACTGCTGCACGAGTCTGTTGTTTGCTGTTGCAGCAGTGAGCGATTTCATTGGAACCGTGGCGTGGCGTCAGTTTGATTGTTGTTTGAGGAACGGTTTTATTGGAAGCTTATTCTCTCGTAAACGGGTTTGGCATGTAAAGCAATGGATGGTGTAGTAATTTTATTTGTAAAAAAAATCAACATTCTTCTCGGAAAAATAACTTAGAGCAAATGACAAGCGTATTCTGACGTATTTTTTTTTATTTTATATAACCGGAACACATATTTTTGGCGTGATCTAATATTCATCATTTTTATGATTTGAAGTTCCATTTACTGAAATAAAAACAAGTTTCAACGTATAGTTTTAAAACAAAATTCTCGATTGAGACCTACTACTAGATTTAGAATTACTGCTGATAGATGGGTGCATTGAGCAGAAATCCTATACCATAAAAGCATTTCACATATTTACGATCGATTCTTTCCTGTTGGGTTAACAGTAATTAAAAAGGACCGCGGATAATCCAGTCTTAGAAAATAATGTTCGTACAATTTATTGAGGCTTTAGTGGATAGAGTCTATAACATTTCAATGAGTAGAACAATGTTTTCGACTAAAAACCGCTTAAAATATCTATTTAAGACTACTATTGAGAGTAACTCTGCTTTGGACAACTTAATCACTATTGAATAGCAAAGTTTTACGAACCCGACTTCGACTTCCAATTATCGCTATCAATGTTGTAGTGCTTATTGTCCGTTCCTTAAGATGGTAAATAAGATTGTTTCAAAATTAAGTTGTTAAAGTTGATATAACAATACCAATCTAGAGCAGGATCTACGAGATCGGATGATCTGCGACAACCTCAGGATGCAGTAACAACCTGCAGCTTCACACTCAAGGTGCAGAACGATCACATAATACATGATTTATCCCGTCTTTCGTGTATTTTACTACCTTAAAATCTTCAGGATCTTATCCAGGACCAAAATCTGGATCCCATTCAATGTTCTCGATTTAATCTAGACAGACGTTGCAGACATTGCAAGTACGAGCTTGGTTATAATAAGTAATTTAAAGGTGCGTCACAATATCAAACTACTCATAGTCTCTCAAGACTCTACTCACAGATAAACTTCGTAAATAAAGCAATTTTTCTACTGTTATAGTGTAAACGAGATAATAAAATCTTTTGATAAAGCAGCAATATATCGACTTTACACAAAAGACATGCTACAGACGACGATGACTGTTGGTACTGGCGGATCAAAACCCTTGGTGGACGAATGGAAGTTAGGCAGAAAGGAAGTTAAAGCGCACTAGTATGAGGCACCTTATACGAGAACCCTGATGATCCCTAATTAGAAGCTCCTTGTATGAGATAGCCAAAGGAGTCCTTTAATCGATTATAGTTGATTTAAAAACGCACTTCATATTTACTTTAAAAATGGCATAACATGACTAATGCACAGAAATCAAAGGTATATAGAAGGGATCTCTCCATAAGATTGTAATATATTAAAAATCAATTACAAACATTATTGTGTTTCGAGGTTATGGTATCTAAAACAAAAAATAATAAAAACACTTACTTCCTACTTTATATCACTAATCTACTCGTTTGCCGAGTTTTTTCAGCTATCTAGCAGCATAGATAATAGATCAAAACCATCTTTTTCATATCATAATCAATAACTTGCCTCGCAAGCAGCATTTCATTTCTAACCATGATATGCACATTTCCCGCAGAAGCCATGACTTTTGTCTACATTTAAATTAGCTCCGGGAAGAAAAAAAAAACAGTCGCCTCAAAACCACAAAAATCTAAACAGCATCATCTAACCACAGCTTCACAACACTCCTCCCATCAGGGTGATCTTCGTGCAAAGCGTAGAATGAAATCCCTTCCTATTAAGCCTGTGACTTCCTTCCGGCGAACCGGTCCAATCCGGCCGAACTAATAGCATCCTGCAAAATCCGTACACGAATGCTCGCACAGCAAGCATGTGGTTTTGACGATTAGGATGATGACTGACATTACTTTACAAAACTTTCTCGCACTAAGTGAGGGCAAAAACTCATCATTTTTAAAGGATTGCATCCTTATCGGTTGGGCAAGAAGAAAAAAACACACACAGCAAACCAGCTAATGTGTCCACCCGGTCCGTTCTGTGCTGTTCGTGTGTTTGCCAGCAAAATTGCAGCTTCCTCTTGCACAAACTTGGTCGACTACTTGCATCCAGCAGCATCGTTAGCAGCAACCTCCAACTCCAACATAACCCAACTTAGCTGCGGTTAACAAGTAGCAATGATACTGTCCGGGGACACACACAAAAAAACGGAACGAAAAACTGTGCTAACACCAACTACCGCCGCTAAACTCTTACCTTTGCCACACCACATCACCACAATCTTACGCCCCAACGGGACAACACGGATGGCCCACAAACCATTCCTGTACCGAGCACCAGGAGACCATTGGGACATAAAACCACCTTGAGGTTTTTGCAACGGTGGCCGTTCCCGAGGAGCAAAATGTGAAAAGACCGTGGCAAAAGTGGTTGATATAAATTATTTACAGCTTTTGCGGTTAGGGAGCAAGAATGGTTTTGCCTTTTTTTCTGCCGCTTCTTTTGCGCTGCATTACATGTACTGCTCCAAGCACCGGGCATGTAGGTGACAACGGTCAGAGTTAGCGCACCAAGGTTCTCCTCTGGGGAGAGATTTCCTGTGCATCCTTCGGCCGGATCTGCCCGGATGTGATGTGGAACAAAGGGACGCGAAATGGAACCAAAAACAAAAAAAATAACACAAGGAAACATTAACACAAGCACCAGCGTCCGGAAGCAGAGAGAATAAAATTTGTTGTAAATTACCTTTAATGCGTTCAATGGACGGCGTCTACGGTGGCTGGGGAACGAGACGGGGCAGACTGGAGCACCTTTGGGGGTGACGTCTAATTTATGGGAGTATGGGAGGCAAGGAGGTAGACGGCAGAATTGCCAGCCATTTAACATCAACCAAACCGATTCACGACCAGCCCTTGAGGTATGCTTTAATGTTGCAGTCGGAATGCTTGACTCGTTTACTGCGGGTGACTTCCATATTCAACGGTTTTGCTTGCAGAGATAGCTGCTTTGTGCATGCTATGGTCAGTGAGTTGCTCTATTAAGGAAATCTTTTTATTAAACAATGAAAAGAGACTGAAGATTAAAGAAATTAAACTCTCAATGCTCAAATATTCTTGAAAAAATATTAAATATGAAATATCTGGACTTTAATAACTGGTTGTTAAGAGAATCAAGGGCTGATCCTATATCTAAACAAATCTATACCTTAATCTATCAATAAAATGGAACAAATATTGACTCTTTATTAATTAAGTTTATTTTTTCCTATAATTTCAGATTTACTTGTCCCCGTTGACGTCCTTCCAAAAGTCAACAGTAAACCTACGCCATGCATAATGTCTGTATTTAAACAGCTGTTAGCAACACAT
>KZ061899.1:202101-223003 GCA_002091835.1 Anopheles maculatus
AGTCTCTCCATCGCTCGTTCTTTATGTATATACTTGCATTTATGGCTTGAAGCAGACAAAAGACAATGTCAGCGGGGAAAAAAACACGGAAGCGATTATCGTTCAAAGTGGCAAGAAAACCGAAAGTTTTGCAAGTCTCCTAGAGACACCACACCACGAGGAGGAGAAAGAAAACAGAAAGATTCTTCAACCTTTTCTTACCGTTTTGGAAAGACGTTGTGTCACACAGATCCAAGGAAGGTTGTCCCGGGTGAGAAATGAATAATCAAACTGACGTTTCCCAAAAGCGGACGTGTAAATATTTGCACCTTTAGCCGCCGTTTCACCGTGATGAACTCACAGCAAGCAAAAGTTGCCACGCTGGTGGATGTCCCGGATGTCCCTTATGTCAGCGGTACACCTCGTGGTAGTAGTTGGTCATAGCGAGCGGCCCGGTTAGAGAGAAATAAATCACGTCTATAAATTTTGCACAAATGTCACCTTTGGCGATTGTGAACGTGAGGTCTCTAGGGCTCAGTGGGATGTTGTTTTATAATCTAAAAAATGTGTTTAAAAAGCAGATTTTGTATAATTTTTTGAGTACTTTTAAATCACTTGTTTTTAAAAATATATTAATAAAATCCAGTAAACAATTATTAAAGCTTTGATGCTGTTAGAACTAGAATATATAGCATTATTGTAATTAATCATAATTTTAAAAAAAGATCAAGCTCTATTCGATCGGGTAGTTGTTAGTTCTTATACTTGAAACTCTGACATGCTAAGAATTGAAAAATTTTCGAACAGTTCTTAATAGTGATTAAATTTACATGCAGGTTTAGTAATAGTTGATTCACTAAAATTTAAAGCCAAAGCTCTTCCTCAAAAGCTCTAAATATATGATGTTGTTAGGAGCGAAATGTATATCAAACATTCCGAACACATTTCCGATCAAGTGCTCCAAAACTTCCACCAATTCGCCAAAACTTCCACTAATTGCACTAATGAAGTTTAAGGCTACGTAGTCATGATGCGAGCAAAGTTTTTAATAGGAAGCACAATTTATGTGGCATTGTTTGCTCTCCGAACCCCAATTACGTATGCTTGCATGCACAATTTCTCCACCACACTATGTTTGCTATTAAATTCTTCACCTGCACACCTGCACCCCGACCTTCACCCATCGCCGACGATCTTCGTCCTGCCGGTTTGTACTATGATGGAAAACTTTGACTCACCTTCTGCTGTATCCCGAAACGAAGCCGCAAGGGAAGAACCGGTCTCCGATCTGTAAAGAACGTAGCACATACATAAACATATTACTATTCATTGTTTTACTCACTTTCAGGCACTTAATTCTACACCCAAACAACGCCACCCTTTCGACTGACACACGCTCACAGCCAAGGTGGCAACTGGATCAAGATGAAATGCCGACACGTTCACTTGTCAGCATGGAGCAAGCTGACTAGGATGTTGGTGGCGCAAGTATGCTGCCGGTGTGTCATTTGTAAGCGTTTCTAGAGGTATACTAAGGAAGCGGAGAAATTCTCGCCTGTTGAGAGTGTATGTCTGTGTGTCTGGCAGCCATACAAACATTCGAAGTGCTTCTTAATGGTGTTTCTTGTTAGAGCTCAATTAACTCAAGCTCCAGGGTTGTGTCTCGCGAGCATTGCTGAGGTCCGTATCCTTTCGTGGAGTCTTTTCGTTAAACAAATGCACACTGACTGCACACACATTTCTCACCTTCGATCGCAATAATGTTGGAGCAAAGGCAACATTACTATGGTAAACAAATGTTCTCATAGCAGATGTGGTAGCTCCCATAAATCAAAGTCACTTGTGATGCAATATACCGCCCGGTACAAGAAAAATAGAAATATTGGAATTTTTAAGGAGGGCTTCGTGATTTCTTGTTGAAGACATAAAATGGTAGCCCTAGAATGATGTGATTTTAAGTGCTCAAAATTACAATCCTGGTCGATTTAATTCTAAAAGCAAATTTGTTATTTGCTAAACAGGAGCTCACAAAAAAGGGGGAAACTTTTGAAGAAATCGGATTTTCTTTTGAAGCAGTTTAAGTTGACACAAGCGAGCTAAGTGAAGGATTGCGTGTTGTGCAAATAGCTGTTTCTTTGGACTTTATCCAAAACACTACTCGAAGGATCTTCGTACCAGACTTTAAGCCATTCGAGAGAAGGAGAGAAAAAAACACAAAACGAAAATGTTCTTTTACAACAAACTTCCTACATTCCAACGGGAACTACAACCAAAACTACAAAATATGCTGAAAGGAAACTTCACCTAGCAGGCACCATCGCCAGTACCTCTGGCCAAAACTTCAAAGTTACCCTCACTCACATCAACTCTAGCCGAAAACTCGAAAAACGAAAACGCTCGACCACCTGCTCCTGGCTGGTTGGAACGAAATTGTAACATTTTTTATCCGTCTCCTGACGACTTCCCGACGACTACCGTCCCCGCACGAGCGAGTGTTATTTTATGAACGGGTTAAAACGAGCTGCAATGAAACATTCACGAGAAATGAGCTTCCATACCCGGTGCGCGGTGTACCAGGTTTTTGCACCTTCCCACGGCGCACATCTCTTTCACTTCCCCGAGACGGCGTGGTGAGCGAAAAAAGTCATAACCAGGTTTACACTGCACGTCGTCGTTGGGTGGATCCGTGCAATGCACTTTACCTCGTGGTGCAAATAGCTGTTTCTTTGGACTTTATCCAAAACACTACTCGAAGGATCTTCGTACCAGACTTTAAGCCATTCGAGAGAAGGAGAGAAAAAAACACAAAACGAAAATGTTCTTTTACAACAAACTTCCTACATTCCAACGGGAACTACAACCAAAACTACAAAATATGCTGAAAGGAAACTTCACCTAGCAGGCACCATCGCCAGTACCTCTGGCCAAAACTTCAAAGTTACCCTCACTCACATCAACTCTAGCCGAAAACTCGAAAAACGAAAACGCTCGACCACCTGCTCCTGGCTGGTTGGAACGAAATTGTAACATTTTTTATCCGTCTCCTGACGACTTCCCGACGACTACCGTCCCCGCACGAGCGAGTGTTATTTTATGAACGGGTTAAAACGAGCTGCAATGAAACATTCACGAGAAATGAGCTTCCATACCCGGTGCGCGGTGTACCAGGTTTTTGCACCTTCCCACGGCGCACATCTCTTTCACTTCCCCGAGACGGCGTGGTGAGCGAAAAAAGTCATAACCAGGTTTACACTGCACGTCGTCGTTGGGTGGATCCGTGCAATGCACTTTACCTCGTGGCCACATCTGCAAGCGACCGGTGCTGAAACATATTTATGCTGATGCATTGCTGTTCGCAGTTGCAGTGTGTTGCAGCTGCTAGTATTAAAATGCAACTCTCCCTCCAAAAAAAAGGATGAAGAAAAACTGCAAAGCCCCAGACATGGTGGTAGAAAAAGCAGAACCAACGTGCAAGGAATCGGTACACCGGTTGGCGTGTGCTATTGTTTCATTTCACAAAATAAGACGACTCTCTACACTCACACAGACACACCAACAGAAGGGGACCCGCTTTGAGTTGGGTATTAGTGAATACCTAGTTTTGGTTCGGACGTTGAGTAGCGCTTTATATTTGCATACATACTTCGGTTGACGCGTTGTTTGTGGCATTTTTGGTTCTCCATCCGCTTAGCCACACAAACACACACACAGAAGCAGTGGCAAGTACTCAGACGCTTTTTTGTGGGTTGTGAGCAAGAAACGATAAAAAAACCCGTCCACAGATGTTGATCACTATAGCTACGACCAACAGCTGGACTTTTCTGCTGTTAGTTTTTTTTTTGAGAGGTTTTGGCTGGTTTAATTGAATTTTGCTCGAGTGAAAACGTTTCTGTGGAGACCTTCGTTTTTCTCCCTGGATGCTTCAAACAATTTATTTCCTAAACGCTTCATTAGCGCCAGGTGTGTTTACTATGCAGAAAAGCGCAGTGTTTTATGCGAGTGCACTAAAAAGGTTTATCGACCGTTTTATACGGAGTTTAAACGGGATAGTTACACAGGATGCTGTTGGAAAAAGGTATATAAACAGGGCATAGGTCTATAAGGCAAACATTTGCACCATGCAGACCTCGAGTCCTTTAAATTCGGCTCGCAAATGAATGTTGAGATAATCGACTCCTGGGAACAAGTCATTTAGTTCTTCAGTACAGGAATTGTCTAACTTTGACAGCTGATTGCATCCATATTATTGAAACTCGTTTGAAGCAAATTGGATATTCTATATTAAGTGTATCATCCGAATTGCCATGAAGAATTATGTACATCTAACAACACGTACGAATACTTTTAGAAATCTTGGTTTACAAGCAACAATTTCCCCATTAAATGCTACCAAGAATTGTACTTATGGGAGGATTCTTCTCAACATTGCGAAACAAACTCGAAGAGTCTGAAATACGCTTAAGATCTGCTAACAATATTGCCTCTGTACCTGTAAGCTATGCGGATAACGGATTTAAGTCGTTTCAGGGTACGCAAGAATTCGGTTTTTTAAATACTTTAAACTTCTTAATTCTGAGACAAGTAGGTTATGGTATGAAAATGCTTCGTTCGTGGTACAAAAGACTTCAGGGCCATTTCACTGTAGGATGAGATCATTTGCAGTTTTGTGTCTAAGTATAAGCTTAATTTGAAAAATTAAACAGGTTTATGCTGGGCCTCCTACAGGAGCTGCTAATCATTTGAGACAAGGAACTTCAAGGATGTTGTTCTTTTTCAACCAGAGATTCTGGAAGATCTTTAAAATTTCGATATGTACTTTGGAACATATTGAATATTAAAATCAAATTCAATGGTATCGGATGCCTATAACTATCTTTTAGACGCCATTTCTTCATCCATTTCTCCTTCTCGGGAATATTCTCCAGTTTGTAGTTGAAGCAATCAGTATATCTTTTGGAGACTGTATTATTATTGCACGAACCGCTCATCATCGAGTAAGTTTATTATTTGTTCCGTGAATATCTGATTGGTTAGTCTTCAAATCTTGACGAGCTTTTTGTGTTTTAATACTACGTAAGCTTTGGTTGCTTCAAGAGGGTCTTGTAGTCCATTGAAAGTTTTGCAAAATAAACTAAAATTCAATAGTTTATGTCAAATTTTGCTTGGAAAAATCGTGCGTACTGTTCTAGGATATTTATTTTCCAATGTTGCTCCGTTCCGAAAAACTTTCCTTGAAGATATTTTTTATACATTGGTCCAATTGACATACGAAGCATTCGTCAGTAAACACAATTTACCCATATTGCAAAGTTTCCAATACCATACACTTTTTGTTCTGCCTCTCTGCGTAAATATGTCGTAGGTAGTTTAAGAAGCTTCTATGGTAAAAACGCAATTAAATTGCGGTTAACGTTGTAAACCTATTGCAAACTCTAGTTCAAATCCAATATTCTTTCCTGCATTTCTAAAAACAAAATAAAATAACCTTCCTGCCGTAACAGTTCTCGCTAGACGCACGCAGCAACCTTGTTAGCATGTCCCATGGACAAATCGAAATGCAGTTAAAAACCATAACAAAACACTCATACGACAGCATCGTTTCCTACCGGGCAAAACATATGGCGACCGTTTTACCGTTTACGACAGTTGCCATTTTATTGGGCTTTCGATATAGGACAGAAACGTGTCATACTCGGCCTGTTTTCGCAGTAACAAAAAAAAAACAAACACTGACACAAAACTAGCTCTAGATTGCTTTTTGGTTTAGGCCGAATGACCGGGCGGAATGCGTTGGTGGATGTTAGCCACCGCTTTCACATGTACGGATTTGAATTTTTGGTAGCTGGTGTGGTAGAAGTTGAATGTACAAAAAGAAGGCGGGAAATACAGCCGGAAAAAAAACTTTATCAATGACGCAAAACATCCGGTGACGGTTTAGCATGCCAAAAGCAATGATCGTGTAACATTGGCAAAAAGAGAATGTTTTAGTGTGAAGAATATTTGCAAGAAGGAAAAAAGCAGATCAAAATGCTCACAAAAAAGAGTAAAACGATGTGAAAACTCGTAACGGACTGAGCGTTTTTTTTTTATTTGCTCACTTTACTCCACACCCTGAGCACATGCCGTGCCAAAATTTGGTGATGAAGTTTTGTGAACTTTGCTGTGGGAAGGATACTGCTACCAAGCGGACCATCACGATATCACCGCCTGTAGGGTGTTTGAATTTGCACCAGGCTTTACCTCGAACAACAACAAAAAATCGTCGACCCAATCGCCCACGTTCCACTGACACTTTGCACGGTGCGCGCATCCTCCGGCATATGGAAGTTTCTCAGTGTCAGTTTAGATAAGTCCAAGTCCGGTTTTGGGGGGGGGGAGGATAAATCCGAAACAAATCTAATTTTACCACCAATAACCCTACTACGTGGAGGATCCACTCCCAAAAAAAACGGGACCTTCCCAAAAGCGAAAGGATACGCAAGCTTATCCTTTTTACCTTCTCCCACTCCGGGAGAACCGGGATCACGTTAGAGGATGATGAACCGAAATTTGTTGTCCGATTGTTCGACCGGCAGATGTTGTTTTAGGATTTGGGGCTAAGTTAGGGGTTCGGATAAACGCGGGCGACCAGGTTAAGCAAAAAACGAATAGTCATATAACAAACTTTGCTGCTTGAGAGCCTGAGGGTTAGGATGGTTTGCTCGGAAAAGTGAGGTCCCGAGGCTGTGTGCGAGGTGAATAAAAATATGAAAATTATCCTAATCTCCATAATCTTCCACAATTTGACGGTTTGATGGGTTCGGCTTTTTGGGGATCGGGGTTTTTCTTTTCGGGTAAGGTCCTGAAACACCTCCTGTATGAACTGATTTTGTAACGCATCATAAAGTTGGGCGTCGATGTACCTTTTTGCTTTGGATCGAGCAAGACGCAAACGAGCATCTGATGAGCTGTTTTGCTGCTATAATCGGGAAGCTGACATCAACACATCCTAGTGCGTGATGGGGAAAAAAAATATTGTTGATGACAGCGTAAGCTTAGCAGCAAGTTGAGCTTTAAAACATTAAAGTTGAAAAATCAAACCCTGCATGTGTAAGGTTATCCTAAAATCTCTATCAAGAGATATCCTGCAAAGCAATACAATTTCAAGCTTGATCTCAAACCATTCGAACCGTATCGGAAAGTCGTTGCTGTAAAATTCAATATGCTTAATCTATAGTGAGCGCATTAGGGATGCCTTGCGCATGGAAATCAAAACAAGGCTTCAAATAGCTGCAGAACCGGCTCAGAATGCCCTTTATCCTTTTCCTTTTTTGAATCGGAAACACTTGTCTTTTATTTCCGACAAAAGTGTTCTCCCCCCAGTACAGGAAGTTGCAGTTCCATCACACAGTCTCTCACACACGTGTGCGGTCCACCCTAATCCACCAATGCTTCTCCATTTGATCCGATTCCCATTGATTGGGAGTGATCCTTAACGTAAAGGCTTAAGCGGTTATGCGGAATACAAACGGGGGGTGTGTGTGTGAGAGCTTCTGTGATGCCATTTTTTGAAACAAAAGCCCTTACAGTCGCTTTTGTAGTCCTGTTTTACTTGCCCAGAATCTACAAAAACCCGGGCCGGGATGAAGAAGCTCAGAAGAAACTGAGTCGGGGTGACGAATATAAAAAGGTGCAAGAAAGCGACCAGTGTTAGTCGTTTTGTGTCCGGAAGGCTTTTACCCTATCCCGGGTGGAACGTAAGCCGCTTTTGCCTACCACGAGACCCAAGCATGAGACGCTTACCGAAACGTACAAATCTTATTTACACATTTTATTTACGCTTCCCACACACACGTGCCACACTTGCTTGCTTAACGTCATCCTCTGCCCTCGGTAGAAGGACTTTATGAACTCGTCTGTGTTGTGTGTGAGCGCTTCGGATGCAGGGAAATGCCGAGTTGTGCAATAAAGAAAGGGGCGACTTGTCTAAAGACTAGCCTAAAGAGCGAACAATAGCCGATCCTTGTAGACTGCTTCTGTAGGTTACGCCATGTGAGCGAAACGCAAAAAACCACACGTTGGTAGTTACTAAATAAACGCCTCGCGAGAAACAGTCCCCGGTGTGTGTGTGTGTGTGTGTGAGTGCGGTGGTGTGACGTCCAACTTACCCTCTAGTCTTTGCCAGTCAGAGCGGGCCGGATACCGGATTAAGCCTAAATGAAAATAAAGAATAATGTGACGTGCATGTGCGGGTCGTCTGTGTGCCGTGCCGGTACCGAGCACAAAACGTGGCCAAACGTTTGGCTTCCACCAAGCCGGCTGTGCTCGTGCCAGATGAAGGAAGCCACAAAGCAGAGGCATCGTTAGCCGAAAGCCCCAGTTTTGCCAGAGCCTCGCACACGCTAAAGTACACGATTCATCTGCACGATAAACCCAAGCCTGGATGGAGTAAGCCGCTTGTGCCTCGAAACACAACACGGCTGCTGTTTCGTGTTTCGTTCATCGCATCTCAATTCCGATCATTCGAACGTTTATCCCTTATCAATTTCCTTGAAGGATTTTCTCAAACGGCTAAGTACGGCTCGGTGAGGTTACGTTTCTTCATCTCATACGTGTGTGTGTGTCTCGGTGTGTGAGTTTTTGTTACACAGTAAGAGTAAACTCTTCTCGCCGGGATTTACCTGGGTCCGCCTGTCACCGGCTGCTGGTAAGAACGTTCGAGAAAAAAGTGCCAGGAAGTTGTTAAGAAATTGCAAAAGCTTCAACGTGCGCTTACGGGTTGACTTACCGGAAACAGGTTGGATAATTGCGTACCATTTCGTGTTTTTTTTCTGGAGCTTGCGTTCGTAAAATGTGGACACACACTCAGTGCAAAAATCTATCGCAAATAGGTTTGGGATTGCTTCGGACGGAGTTGCGTATGTTCTGGGTGTGTGTGGCAAGCTGTTTTATGGGTTGGCATGTACGCATTCCTGTTCGTTCAAACAGGAGCTAACACGGGTAGTTTTGCAAGTGACAAGCGTTTACACAACTCACCTTAACGAACGTCTGCAAGAAGCAGGTGCCATGTTCGTTTTTCCACCCTTCGTTTTTTTTTTGTACGTCAAAGAATGCTAACCGAGAACCGGGAGATTAAACGACACTGTAGTCGGTTCGAAGTTCGAAGCTTGCCTGTGAGTGTGTGTGTCCATGTACGGTAAGAATAACAGTGACGTGTGCTTATGCTGTTTCATGCAGACTCTGTCGGGCAACATTGTGCCATGTAACGAGAGATGTTGCCCGCCGTCCTGTAAGGTAATTTGAACGAATGTTTGAACGTGTCGAATTCAGATCATGTTCGACATGGTTAGGATGAGTGGTACACACTCTGGAGCAGTTTGACTTTTTTGTCGAGAATACGAAGGTAGATGTGTAGGCATCCTGATAGATCTTGGTACACGTCAGTTAGATTTTGAAGTGAAGCGTTTTGAGCAGAAGTCGTTATTTGATCTTGAATGATTTTTGTACGTTTAAAACGATATAACTCCTTTCCAGAATCAGGATCAGCTCGGTGCAAAATGAGCTTTGTTTAGTGAAATGTTTGATGTAAAAACGCGTTTTAAAAGTATTAAAATTGAGTATTAAAATTCTAAAAGGTATTCATTGTTTTGTAAATTATAATCTGCATTCTTTTTAACTTCAAAGCGTAAAATATAGAATCGACGCTCAGTAAGTGTTACCATATAATGCAACATTTTTGTTCCCGATGATTTTGTGTAAATTTTTGTTCCCGATGATTTTGTGCCACAATTCTTCGTGGTTTTAGCAGAACTTTAATGCAAAAAAAGTTTGAAAATCCCTTCAATAAACTCCTTTGACTGACTAAGAAGGATAAATCTCCATTTCTTCCCTACTGCCGAGCCGGATCATAGTATTAGCAAAGGTTTGAGGCCCTGAAGTCTGGTATATATTGACTGAGATTCTCATATATTGTGGATCTTGATATAACCCAGTGATGTCATACTCATTTTGATTGGCGGGCCTGAAACTGAATGCGAGATATTGATCGGTTGCATCAGCTATACTTCGTTACTTTCAGCTCGTCTGCCATTTGCAACTAGTTGACCGAGATATGGGTCTTTTAACAGAGACATGATTAAACTGCACTATCTTAAAGGTAAGTTGAAGGCAATCGTGTTGATTGAAAATTGTTAGAAATTCAAACATAGCATACCTCATAAGTTCAGCTATGATCAGAAATGGGCTTTATTGCTGAAGACGAGAAAATGTTGAAGTCTGAGTCAGAATCAAATCCCAGTAGTCAAATGTTTGATAAATTTGATTGAAGCCCCCAGTTTCAATCCTGCTTAGACCCTTCTAATGGCATGATCCGCCTCTGTTCTACTGTCTTAAATTTACCAAACACATATGCGTTTGTTTAACCAACGATATTCTTTTTCTTGAAGCACCAAATCAACAAACTTCATTGTTAAAGAGGTAGCACGTTTCTACTTGCAGACTCAATCGACATCCAATTCTACAATCCTTTAGTATAAGAATAAAAAAATGCATCCCACATCCCACGCGTTCCACGACTAATAGTGCCGAAAAAGACGACAAAATGAAACATATCTCACATCGTTCAGGGCTGTCAACGAGTGTCCTGTCAAATTGTCCACTCAACGACGAACCTACCGACGTAATGATAAAAAATGAGCCTTCCCTTCAACACGAAACACACTTATCAGTTGCTGACGGTGGGGTCGTCAACTTCGGTGTTTTTTTTTTTGTGTGTGTGTGGGCCACATTCTTCACGTGATTACGCGCAGCCCGGGATGCCCGGAGCGTTCCCGCACATCTCAATCCCGGGCCAAACCGGTAAGTGGTGTGAAGTGGTGTGACAGAGAAAATAAAATATATATTTCCACCATCCCGATACTGGTGTTTCCCGCGGGCTTTCTTCCTACCACCCTCTCCATCTCTCGAAAGTTCCGGAAAAAGAAGCCCACCGAGACAGCGGAGGCCAGCGACTTAATATATTGCACACCATTCATCACTTGACAATTTAATCCTCAGGGATTAGGCGCGAGTTTCGGGTGCGGGAAAGTGTACGGAACCGGTGTAAGCGAACGTGCCGGGGGAAGGAAATAGGAGATAGATTAAACCGGAAATGGAGTGATGCTCACTGCCGGCACCAGTCTCTAATCCTTCACGCAACGCTGAAATATAAGCAGGCTGCGGCGAGGTTACACCGAAAACGAGCAAATGGAACCAGTCTGGACGAGGGTCGTTATTGGAAAGAAAAATCATGTTTTTATCATTTGCTATTTGTTTTGGAGGAGGTTTTTTAGAGAGTATTGCTTGGATTAGGAACGATCGATTTGCCCACTTTTTTCGTAGCTAATACAGTCGGAATACTTTTAAAATGTTGGAAACACATTCAAGTTTATAGTTCCTAAAGTTTTGTTTGGTGTTTCTACTATTCCAGTGTGCCAGTATCAACAGAACGTGCTGTAATTTATCCGAGCTCGTTATTCATCCCGAACCTTGCGGAAGATTGACAGATTGGCCGGTAAGTTCTCATCTTACGTGTGCCTTTCGCACTGAAACTGATCTTCTACCTATTTGTTGACTTTTTTCCCAGATCTCCAGTAGTGTTCCAGTGTACAGAGCATTCCATAACGACCGAGCACTGTCTCCATACAACAGCAGCACTAGCGAGTGACACCATTTTCTCTCTTTCTTTCTTGCATCCATTCTCCGACTCAGCCGTGTCCTTTAAAGTAGTTGGTCTCGGCATGGCTACCTCCGGTTATACCGAGAGCCATAAATCATCGCACACATCCCGGCTAACTTAAGGACTCGAACGGATGACGCCAACTCAGCCCAACCCAAGCTCACCCCGAGCTTGACTTCACTAGCCAGCCAATCTCTTGCCGCAATAAGAACGAAAGGATCACCCCTTGGGAATGGGTGCAAGAAAAATTATGACTGAAAATAAAACCCAACCGTGGTGGATCTGGGCACATGATTTTCATGCACGCCAACCTTGCTCGCCTGATGATGGAGGTTTGTGTGGTGGACATGAAAAATTGCGGTCTGCAATTGGAGTTAA
This sequence comes from Anopheles maculatus, assembly GCA_002091835.1. NCBI lineage: Eukaryota > Metazoa > Arthropoda > Insecta > Diptera > Culicidae > Anopheles > Anopheles maculatus. The sequence goes on from KZ061899.1 coordinate 214,154, forward strand.
GCTTTCGGGGCACTGCTTTCGCCGGATGACGCTAGTTAGCTGACAGTTTGCTAACATGTATGCACACATACCGCAGTGGTGTTGGTTAAGGGTGAGTGATGTTATCAAACAAAGCAGGATTTGATATTAGTTTGATTTGTGTACCTTCTTTCAAGACGATTGTTTTCCTCATTTTTAATGACGTTTGCTTGGTTAATGGTGGTTTGATTAGATATTATCAGAATTATCTCAATGATAAAGAGTATTTTAAAGAATTTAAAGAACTCTAAGGAATGTTTTGTTGCATAATACAGAGAACAACAAACATTCTTGACTATGTTATGAACACAAAATCGCAAAAAATGGAATCAAAACCCCGTACAACGAAAGAGAAACCCAATAACCTCAACATAAGGAACACTTTCCGGATGCTACTTGTCCATATGGTAAAGAAAGTACAACCCAGTAGAGAAGAAACCCAAAATACAAAAAAAACCAGCAAAACTTCATTCCAAATCGACACAAAACGCATGCAATATGTACACACAAACCCAATCCATTGCATAGGACCCAACAAAAACGGGCATCAGTCTTGGTAGCAAAAACCGCAAAAGGCAACAAAAGGAAAAACTTAACTTCCATCGGCAAACGGTTGGCCAGCATAATCAGCCGGGAAAATCGGCATACGGCATTGCTCGAACGCACAACGATTGCGGTGGAAACAGCATTCGCCATTTCTGTTCATGTCCGTTACGGTTCGCTTTTGTAGTTGTTTATTGGTTGAATGTTTGCTGCTGGTTCGTACGTACGATTGTTTTGTGCGATTTCTTTCACTTTATCTTTTTTTGCTGTATCTCTCCCATACAGTGAGAGTTCGTTTCAGCAAAGCGCAACAACAAAAACGAAAGAAAAAGGGAAGCTTCCGAAACCATCCGGCCATAACCAATAATGTGTTGTGGTTTTTGTGTGGTTGTGGCCGAATGGCCAAAAACGGAACCGGGTCGATTTCCCGAGAAAAACCACATCCCGAAACATGGCTGGATCGAAACAATACCTAGGAAGACTCTATGATCATGCTCTAATCGGGGCCAGTGTGGTAAAGAGTGCGAAGACAGCGAGAAACAGAGGAAGGATATTGCATCACAGATATAAATCAACATGCGCCCTGGCAGAACGGGCAGAACCGAGAATGTGGAGCTGTGGTTACGAACATTCTTAGCCCTATCGATCGTAAACCCGGTGACGTGAACGTGCAAGCTAATGACCGAAATACGCCCAACCCGCATAAAAAAAACCCTCCGAAAAGGAAAAGAAACGTACCAACACACCAACTCCGTTTGTAAGAGAAGTTTGTTTTATTTCGTTTCGGTAGGTGATAACGTTAACCGGCTTTTATCTTGTGTCTATAAGCGTTCGGATTTTTGCGTCGGATTTCTCAAGCCGAACCCGAGTCACAGGACTATTTTCACGTCTGATTGGTGATTTACGTAACAACGTGGAATGGGCTCCCCGACGACGATGGAGGCATCACGAGCCGGGCGAGCGAGTGATAATTCACTTGCGTTTGTTATTGGATCCGAAAATAGTGCGTGGCTGCGGTTGGGCTTGATTACGGTGGTGTTTCGAATAGTTCGTAATTATATTGTGGTTTGATGGTAGAATTTATTGATTGCATTGATTTCAGTGTAATCATTGTGTTATTGTAATGAGCTAGTATGAGTATTGGCTTACGGGATGTTTATTCGTTTGATGCATACTGTAAGTTGTTTGTAATTATTTTTTGATCTGCATACAAGCTGTTTATCATTTGAAAGAGTTAAGCTTGGATTACTTAGAATCCGAATGCACGTTACTCGTTTGGATTCGGTCAATTTTTATCATGGAATGATGGTTTGAGATTCAAATTAAAGTGATTATACTATACGGTCAATAAATATATTTGATTGAATATGATATTCCTGTATTTCCAATATATTTCCACACAACCAATTTATTGACACAAGCTATAATTTTCCTCAGGCAGGTATCATGTCCAAAGTTTTTATATGTGGGCACTGATCGGAAGGATGCTTCGAACTAAATTAAATACATTTTTTGTTGACAAATTTTCCCTCAAAACGATGACTTGTCAAGCTATTTCCAGTTGTGGTTTCATCACTAACCAACCCATACATGTAAATTCTTAGCCAGATTTGGCATGCTGACACTACAATCGAGAAGTGTAAGAATAATATAACAATAATACTGACTATATCATGAGCTACAGTGTGAGCGGACAGATAAAGCAATCAAATCCTTAGCAGTAATATATCAAATACTATAAAATATCTTTAATTTGGAGTACAAACTATTATCCTATAGTAAAAATGGAACAAATGAAAGCGAATTATGTATGTCCTGATTCTAGATAGACAAGGGTTTAGTTTTATAAGGCAATTCCATAAATCAATTTGGGATAAGATGCCTTAAAGCATGTTTTTAATCTATTTTATCGGATAATGGTTAGACGAGACCTTAGACCTTTGCATCAGATATGATGCTATATTTGAATTTACTTTAAAAAAGCAACTCACGATCTTTTTTCACTTGTTTTGAGTTTAAAACCATTCGATTCAAATAAAATATTAGCACATTTCTTGAGGGACTTGTGAAGATTTCAATAGTTGAAATACATTAGAACAAAAATGTAAGACAATTTGTATTGAGATAAGCATACGATTTAAATAAACATTAAAACATTTATATATGATGACAGAAACTTTTGACTATCAACCGACTGAAGATATCATTCACGGTAAATATCGAATCAAAGTTTTTAGTTATTTATTTCCAAAATTTTAATTTAAATCTCAAATATCCCTCAGGACTCAGCGACTCATGCAACAGTCGGCTGGAAACGAGAGCATCAATACAAATTAGCCATAAAATAATGAAACATTCTCGTTTGACTCGCTCGCAAACGAGACTACTTTAACTAAGACGTCAATCTCGCCTTCATCAAGCGAACTCTGGCAATCCGATTCTCAACACCAACATCTCGTCCGATATTCAAAGCTTATGCTCGAAACACTCGCCACCTAAGCCCGTGCCGATTAGAGGGCCCTAGCAAAAGTGCTCCCGGTAACTGTTACGCCAACGTTCTAATCTGTCAATAAAACCTTCGTCCGGAAAAGTTTTGATGGGATTTGGATAGCCGGCACGATAGCCCAAAACTTTGTCCGTTACGCAGCGAAAGTGAACGAACCGGGGCCTTGGGCGGAGAAGGTTCACCCAAAACCTAAATATGACTTTATCTTACCCGCTTCACACCGTGCCGCGTGCCAAATGAGGGGATTTTGAGAAGCCCTCCTAACACTACAACTAAGACAAATTTTAACGACCAACCGGGATTGGATCAAGCGAAAGCGAGATAGTTTGTTTGCGATGGTGCGCGCCTTTAAAGCGAGCTTCGCTAAACTTCAAGGTAGCGAAAACAATCCTTCGAACAAATCGCATTGACTTTCCGGTTCCGTGCAAGCTAAGATAATCGGAAAAGGCGAAGCCAGACTGACACTGTTTGCTTAGGCACTTCCTGTTTTCCCTATGCCAACAACTTATCCTTTCGCAAGGGATCCGAAATGAAGAAATAAACTCCCGGCTGAAAACGTCAAAATTTTTGAACCCGACCTCCTGAAGGACCAAAAACCAACATACGAATGTCAGCAAGCTTGCTGCCATAATGGCCAGCAATAAACGGGAGATCGGGGCATTTTTTCTCTGTCGCGAATTTCCCCGAGGAAAGCAGCAACCAGTCAGGGAAACCAATCGTACTTGGAAAGATAGGTGAAGTCTTTATTATTATTGCTTTGTCCTGGCACGCTAGGAACGCAATCGGTGCGAGTCAAAAACATTGATGATGGTCCCGGAAAGTGGTTAGCTGAGCGTGATTGTTTCCCGGTATACACTCACAAGGAAGCATCAGCACACAAACGAATAGTTTTGCAAAAAGCGGCAAAGCAAAAGCGGAAAACCCGGAGGTTCAAAAACAAATGGACTGCATTCCATATTGCTCCGGACGTCGGGCAACACGAACCGCAACAAAATTGTGCACACAGCCCAACATTCCCTTGTTGGGGTGAGTCGATGGCTTCTGCCGATGACTGTCAGCTTTCCGGAACAAACCCCTAGCAACCCGGTTCGACTACGTTTACTCACACGCATCAACGGATTTCGGCTCGGTTTAATTGCGTTGGGATTTCGGGGGACCTCCGTTCGGGCATCCACCGTCCCGTATTGTGGACAATACACACGAAAGGGTTTTTGGTGGATCGACCCTGCACTTTTACCGGTGAGGGCCATTGGCGAATGTTCGTGCTTGTGCTGGGTTGGTATGTGTGTGAGTTTTAGAGGTTGGTAGGATCGGACGATGACAGTGCCTTTTGAACTGTGCACGAAACTGGCTCTTTTAACGAAAGGGTTTCCCTTTTTTTACTCAGTGGCTCACTCACTCTCACTCTCTCATTCTGGTTTACTGGATCAAACAGGGGGGAGTTTCACTCGGAAAAAGGGCAAGAAAATTGAAGCAAAACAAACCGTTTGCGGTGTACTGTGAATCTCACCAACAGAGCCATCAGCAAAACTCACACAGGGAAGTATGGCGCTCGGGAAAAGGAAACGGCATAGACCCGGGTACGAACTAGAAATATGTTGGTATTTGCGACCGAATGCAATGGTTGTGTGCGGTTGTGCAATCAGAAAATTGAAGCTGTATTTCTTTCCGCCCGACTGCTTCGACAAATGCCACTTGACTCAATGGCAGCACCGAGGGCTGCCTGATGACTAAATAAAGCTTTAAGAGTGCAGCTGCAGGAGCTGCTCGGTCGGTCGGCGATGGCTGGCATCACTAGCTCTCGGTTATGTTCGTTCGTTGGGCAAGTTTGACAGCAGGAAAAAGCTGGTTTTTAATATTGTTTTCCCGACGATAGAGAAATTTAAATAAAATCTACCACAACAGCACCGAGAGAATAGGATCCCGATCCTGACGAATTGTTTTGATAACGTCATGAAAATAAATAAATTTGCTCTATTCATTTAGAGGCTTGTGAGATTTATGTCCTTTGGTTTGATTGATTGTTTATAGATTAGTTTTATTGAGGTTTTGTATTGGGCATGTATTGGAAAAACTCTCGAATGGCTCGATTTATTTCACTTTAAAAAATACCCACATGAATTTAAGATTCGTTTGGTGCTAATCCGTTCCTGTCAGCAAAACCAACACACTGTAAGCCTCCTTAATTATGCGTTCGTTAGGATATGTTTCACTTCAACACCATTTGTTGATTTTTCTACTTGTACTTGTGCTTTCCTTTCTAACAGCACACGCAGCACCCTACCATAATGGATGACCCTTAATAGAGCCATCAAAGCCTGTGGCTGTAAAATTTTTGTTTATCGACCTTTCATTAGATTCATTTAACGGCTAGCCGAAAAGCGATCGAATTTTATTGCTTTCCTTTCAATTTTCCCGCCTGACCCGGGTCACACCACTGCACGCGATTTACTGGCCTGTTTTTACTTTTATTGCGGCACACATTTCACGCTTTTCCCTAGCTTGCAAGCGCACAAAGTGTCGATGGCAAGTAACTCTGTTTGGTTTGGAGTGTTTTGAGCCATTTCCTTTTCATGGTCGACAGCGAGAAAAAGAAAGAACCGCCTCCGTCGTAGTACCCAATTGCAAATGGGGGTTTTCACCAGACTTTCATGGGGAAAGCCCTCCGTGGGAGGATTTCTATTACGAACGATTTCGGTTTTAACGACGATACTATTTGTATTCTACATCTTCCTGGTGCTAAAACATCCCCTACCAGACAATACAAACGCACCGAAAGCGAGTGGGCTTTTACGGTCCCAGCTAAAGCGGTCTGGTATCTTGCGGCTCTTGGGAAAATGGATAGATTCCCAACCCTGAAAGCAGGTTTTCGGAAAGCAATCATCTACGCTGCACGGTAACAAATCAAGCTTTTTTGTGAGTGTAAATTTCACCAACGCTTTCAACCTAGCCAACCATTAATGTTGTGAAAAGCATGCATCTCGACGACTAATTTATATCACAACCGTAAGCGACCGGCCCGGCACACAAAGAATTTACGGTCATTAATTATGCGCTGGATAATTTATCAAAAACCGATAGCATAAAAGCACCGTGGAACGACGAGGATTTTCACCTGACGCCGAAGACCGAAGAAATGATTATCCGAAAAGGTAATGTTCCGGCTGTTCTTTCTGCTGAAATGATGCTAATGGTGATGCGGTCCTCGCTTACTACCGAGAACTACTTAGAAGTCTAAGAGCTCGGCTGGGCATTGGGGATCATTTCGGGGGAGGAAACTAGAAAGCCCGTTGGTCAAATTAAAAACATCCACACTGACTTATTGCTTTTCTGCCGTGCCTAAGAAGCAATCAAACATTAATTCTCTCCTTCCGTGTCCTGCTCCTTAATGAAACCGGAGGCATCGTAGGAAAACCGGTGGTAACGGTGGGTGGCAGTGTAGGAAAATTCCTTTTTTTCCCTTTGATGTGAAACGACAAACGATTTCTGTCGCTGTATTTTCGTTGAAAACTGGCAGGCACAGCAACGAACACACGCGCCCGTGAACCAAAAACCAAGAAATGAATCACAAATCAAACATCGTTGCAAAACACGAAACCGAAAACCTGCTACTGCACGAGCTCGATCGATTAGTCGTCAATTTAATTGGTCTCAACGGTACGATGGAAAGGATTTCCAAAGATTAAACAACAGCAGAAAAGCTCAAACGCTTTGAACTTTGGTTTCTTTGGCTTAGCATTTCGGTTGCCATTGGAATCGAGGCCGAGCCTCAGTTGGAAGACAAGGGCTGAGCTGCTTTAAATGAGTGACTTGGGCTTTAATACGAGTTTCAAGTAGCATTTCAATTTACCTTCCATTAGTGTCGCAGGAAAAGCTTTTCCTTCTCGGTATCAGCATTATGATTCTGAAATGAAATTGAAATGATGGAGTGTTAGAGGGCGAAAGTAGAGTTTTTTATTTATACTTCTTTAAATGTGTTTTTTGAAATATTGACAACAACGTTAAAAATATCTATTTTTATTATAAAGCTCCTCACAATGGTAATTATTGTATTATTAGTTAATTCAGTTAGCGACTGTTTTATACACAATTGAGTAGAGTACACTAGGCACATTAAGAAGTAGATTTTCCAAAGAAAAAGGAGTTCATCTCTGTTGTAAAGTGACTTACTTAAAACTTCACCCCAAACAATCTGCTTTGCTAAATCAGATTTCTTAAATTCCCTCCTCGGCACACTTCAATCAAGATGCACAGCACTCGAGAAACACTGCTGAAAGACACCTTCGAGAAGTTTTTCCTTGAACGAACTCCGGACCGTTCCCTCCTGAACCCATCCGTGACCGAGTGGATCTTTTGTTGTTTTGAGATGCTGCTTTATCAAAAGCATCCTAACCCACCGCACAACGCTACAAAACTCCAGCCCAGCCCGAGCTACTCTCAACAACAAAAACCCCAAGCTAAGGAACCACTCCGTTTCTAGTTTGACAAGTTTGTTCATTTAATTACAATAGTTGAAAGTCCGGCAACGGACTTTGAAGGTGCCTAGTGACGGCTTGGACGCTCTTTCGGTCGCTCCCAAAAAAACCGACAGACGCTTCCCGTTGACGAGGGTCGTACGGCGGACCGAATTTCGCTACAACTTTTCGCACGCAGATCGCCAACTCCAGATGGTTCTCGAGCCCGCCAAAGACCGGACCACTTGTCAAAGAATTCCTGATGGTAAAGTGTTAAGTCATCGCAAAGTTTAACGCCTTCCGGGCTTGTTGCGGGATCCGCCGTGCCTTGCATGGCGAATGGGGCGCTTGAAGCCGGAGCTAAGCAACAATTCGGGCGACCGCCATCTTGAAAGGCTACAGCGTGTTTCGGTTCCGCTTTCTTACGGTGTTGATGGACTGATGATGAAATAAAATCACGAATTCTAGCGTGAAACGTGACCGTGATTCATAATCGTGACTGCTCCCTGCTCATCCGCCTTTTCGGGACCATTGGGGATGTCAGTCCACGCGGTTACTTGATTGACGACTGCGGGAGACTCCTTCCCTCCAGAGGGCGAAGGGTTGGAGTGATATGAATAATTGCTACGAATGTCTGCGGGTTTTGCTGAGGGATGTGTGTGAAAAAGGATGACAGGTGCTGATCGCGATAAGGTGTTTTTGCGGTGAGTGTGGAAGGTGACGAAACTTCGGGCGAAACCGTCAAGGGATTCGAAAGGGATCCTGCGCTGAATGTTATTATTTACCGTGAGGTTTAAGTAACGGTTGTGAAAGGTGTGTCCTCTGTATAACTTTTACAAGCATGTGTGTTTGGATTGAAGGCTTTAAATAGGGTTCTATTTTTATCCACTTTTTTCGGGCTAAAAATCAACCTTAATCGATTCGTTGTAGGTGGAAGGATTAGTGTCCCTTTTAGACAAGATGGATACCCTACACAATCCAGTCACAATCGCTAACGCATCCCCAAGAGAGAAACCCATCCGATTTCCGATCACAATCCACTCAACTGCCCGAGCTTCGTTTAGCTGATGCCTAATTTAACTAAATCCAGCTCCCGAGAAAGCTAAACCAATATTTCAGCTCGTAACGGATTTCTGCATAAGCATGCTTCGGTGTGTTTGGCCAGAGTTTCGGGCCTTCCCAAACTCGGGGTTTGTACTGGGGGTTTTATTTTTTGTGTAGGCCTCTTTTATTGGACCGTAAATCAAAAAGAAACGGAAATTATGTTCGGTAGTTTAGCTTTAAAACGGTCGGGTCGGTCGGTTGGTTGGCCGGTTGGATTTTCGACGT